>BGZK01001944.1:0-92217 GCA_005406025.1 Eumeta japonica | reverse complement strand
TATAACTAAGCTATAAGACATGTTTTCATACTGGGGAAAGGGAATAGTGGGGTAGTGTAGTGTGTAAAAAATTAGCCTGAACAGAAATTTGGAGGTTACAGAAGATTTTCCATACAGAAGATGAGCGAACACATTCTAATGGATGGAATGGATCTATGTGGATTTAGATGGAGCAAAAATATTTGATATGACATAACCTTAAAATAATAAGCACAAGTTTAAATATCATTTAAATTTTAGCACAGTCGGATGTTTGTAATATATATATATATATATATATATATATATATATATATATATATATACATATATTGAAATTGTTATTAGCTTCTCCATAACAGATGAAACCATGTGATATTTTTAATATGGCAGTGCACAACATCATTTAACGATGAAAGCTATATTCCTATTATTACATTATCAGCATTTGTATGTATAATTGTCTGTTCGTAAGTTCGTCTTCGAAAAAGGCTTCAACTATTTCGATAAACATTTGTATAAGAGGCTCACAGAAGAAAAAAAAAAACGTTTTTGGTTAAACGCTACTTGTTATTTATTCTTTTTTTTGAAGTGAAACTTCTTTATCGGCGTATGGGAGAAATTTTGTAAGCAATGTAACGTTTTCTGTTACGCGCCATCTTTATTTCTGGGTAACATTTTTCGACGCCATATTTATTCAATGTTATTAATGTCATCGTGGCATATATAATTGTTACTAAGGCCACCTGTCACATATACTCTCTCAATACCCTAGATCTATTTACAGTTTGTATATATTACATTTTCCTATTATCTAAGTTGAAACCCAACCGACATACATGAACTATATCATTCTTTCATTGGTGACTCGATTTTATATGTAGCGTTCGATGATAATTTTCCTACAACTCTATATGGCCCTTTATAACATCGCATTAATTGAAAAGTTTACCTATCACCCTAGGTACATATACCATTACCAAGTCTCACATGAAACTCTGAACATTTCTATTTCTGAAACTCAGTGGTGACGTGAAAAATAATATTTCAATTAAAGTGAATAGCGAAAAAATTTTATAAAGTTATATATATTTTTCTGTATCCTGCGATTTAGCAATCTGTTTCTACAGAAACAATAATCTAATTTGATGTCAGATTTACATCAGAAAGTGAATTAGCTGAGATGTGTCCCCAGTGGTACCATTCTCATCACTTTTCGGCAAATCTTGTTGCTAGATCTGGTATACTGTTTCTTTTTTAGACAAGGTATCTTAGACTGCCCTCCCCTGCAGGTTCTGTGACAAGCTGATTGATATGTTGGTCAAGTCTTGTTTGGTAATTCTTGCTGTAATTCTCTATTTCCTCTTTCACCGTTCTCAGATTCAAGTCTAGGATGATATATTTGTTGCTTATGTGTGGAATATTGAACATCTTCTCATTGTTTTACTTTGAAACCTCTCTAATATTTCTATATTACTGTGACTGGCAGTGCCCCATAGCTGAATGCCGTATGTCCATACAGGCTTCAGTATAGTTTTATAGATTGTCATTTTACTGGCGTCAGACAGCTGTGACTTGCATCCAATGAGCCAATACATGTTCATAAGTTCGCAGTCCAGTTGTTTCCTTTTTGTCCATATATGTTTGCGCCACGTGAGCCGTCGGTCGAGGTGCATACCTAGATATTTAGCATCATCTGCTTGTGGGATTTGTACGTTGCAAAGTTTCACGGGCGGGCATGTTTTCCTTCGGAGAGTGAAGGTTACTTGAACCGATTTATCAGTGTTGGCCTTAATTCGCCACTGTCTAAGCCATTTTTCAATAAGATTCAGGTGTTGTTGGAGGCTATCGGATGCTGAGTCTTGATTTTCATGTGTTGAAAGGATCGCGGTGTCATCTGTATATGTCGCTGTAGTTGTGAAAGCGTGACCGGGTAGATCTGCTGTGTATATCAAATAAAGAACCGGTCCCAGTATGCTACCCTGGGGTACTCCAGACCTAATTACGTGCATGTCAGATGTATTGGAATTTATCTTCACTTCATAGAATCTATTTTCAATATGATTTTAAAAGTGGGAAGAATGAATGAGGCAACATTTTTTTAATTTTGTATAGCAGTCCACTGTGCCAAACTTTGTCAAAACCTGGGATATGTCTAGGAAAGTGGTGGAACAATATAATTTGTTTTCCAGCGCTCTGCCGATTACGTCAGCCAAACAGTGCACTTGCTCGATAGCACCATGTCCCTCTATAAAGCCGAACTGGTGAGTTGGTATTATTTCTGTTATTGGCAAAAAGAATAAAAGATATTTATTCTAATTCCAGTGGATTTCTAACAGAAGTAAGTAATTAAACCTTTTTTCTCATACATTCAACACGTGGGTGTGATTACGGTATTTATTTTTTTAAGGTTATTTCTGGTTAACCTTAGTTTTTGATTGTAAATATCAGTGAGTTAGCCATTAATTACAAAAATGTATAATAACCATAACAATAATAGTAATAATTCTATTATAATTAATGAAATGCTATAATCTTAGTAGAAGAAAGGTGAAATAATTGTATAATTTTTGTATCCATGTCTATGATAATAAAAGCCTTTTCCATAAACTTTATCTAATTTAGCTTTATTCAACCAATTTCTGTGAAGTTGTAAATAGTAAATCATTTTTCGAAAAATGATGTCATAAAGAAGTTTCACTTCTTACGTGTGTACACTAATACACACACTTTTTATTTAACTATCCATATATTTTTTCCCAGATCCAGAGGTAATATGTTTGGTGCCACCTGCTGATACAAAAAAATGTCTAAGAAGGAATCAAGTCGTATTACATCCTTACTTTCACTTGGAGAAGTCGCTTCTTTCTCCGTTCCTGAAACGTGAAGTATTTCAGCTCCTGCTTTCTTCGAACAATGTATTCAATCCACCGTTTTTATAAAAATTTCTCCATATCAGTTCACATTCAGTGAATTTCTGCCAGTCAACATGAACATTATGCGCACCATAAAATTATCTACCGGACAAATTAAAATATAAATAAATTTTAACAAACAAAAATCACTAACCGAAAACTGAAGCGTGATAATAATCTTATAAATATTTGCTAAAAAAATTCTTGGTAGAGACGGAGTTAGTACTAATCTCCACCGCTGACCGGAAGGTGTCCACCGAGTCGCAAGGTGTAGACGCAGGACTCACGGGAGCGAGCTGCAGCCTCCACCTAAGTGGCGGCACATCCACGCCACTGCGGTCATCGGCCCGCGGCAGCCTCGCGCGGTGAGAACTCCTCACGTTAGCCGTAACAAGAAACCTTTCTGGATTTGCCGCTGGTTTTCGTTGCGCTGTCGGCCGGGACAAACGCACACTGAGAAAAATGTCATTTTGTTGGAAAGAAAAGGTATTAGTTTAGCCCATTGTTAAAATGGTATACTGTTCAATTGATAGTAATCTTTAAGGAATATCTAGACTACCCATAATTTTACAAGTTTCACATGACAAATAAAGGTACAATATTAGTCACAGTCATGATATTATATATTTATCGTCAAGAGTTTGATGATGTATAAGGAAGTAACGTTAACATGCTTTGATATGTTCACATTAAAATAATGATGTCACAATTGAATAAGGAGTAATGAAGAAGATACGGGAATTACTAATATATTTATTGAGAAGAACAGCGACAAGATTTTATGGTGATTAACATTATAGGCAGAGTACACTTCACAGTAAAATGTTTAAATCCGTCGTGATACATCACAAAGTCATTTCGATGTTTCTCTTATTTGTAAACGTACCTATTATATTCCATAACACAAAACGTCACCTCAAAATAACACCTTATTCATAATAAAATATGAAAGTTTTAATAAAATTATTTCATGAAATTACTATTATTTTTATCTATACATGCCATATACCAAAATTATTTTAGTGCTTATATTGAAATTATCATAACATTCCCTTTAAATTATTAGTAAATAAATTTTCTAGAAAATTTATCATGACGTAATGTCTTGGTATTGGTAAATAATTAAAATATATTTTGCTTTCCTGTTGATCTAATAGGAAAACATACATTACTTCGTGACGTCACTTGCTGTACGTACCAATCAAAAAAGCAAGATACATTTAGAAACGGCGCCTGATTGGTTTGAGTCGCGTCAGTGCTGTCGTTGAATCTAATTTACTTTATCAACGTTTTATTAATTCGAAATAGGTCGTTATTTGGTGGTATTCATTACCTGGGCTATAGTATTATATACGTTCTTAATACTTGGTTATTTTATATGCAAAATGGATCAATACACGAGTGATTTGCTAATAAAATGGGGTTACTCGAGTACGTCAGTGTATTTGCTGGTAAGTTTTGATTTATCCTTTTTAATGTTATTAATACCTACGTAATTGTGTCACTTGTCAGCTTAGGTAAAATGCTTATTTGCTTACATAACTTTCTATTAAGTTGCGTGATTCTAAAGGATTCAGTATGCCTCTCACATTCAATGTTTTAATTGTTACCCACTTTTTTTATTGTGTTTACGTATCTAAACAGCATTTTTTATTTAATCTATAGCCGCTCGCATAGATTCTATGACATTGGAAATGTTAGAGCCAAATGATGTGGCTCAACTAATAAATCAATTGGAGACCAATTACGCTTTAAAGCTAATTTAGAAGTTTGGAAAAAGAAATGGTGGTAGCAGGTCAAAACAGGGTTTGTGTCTGTTCGATCTAATAGATTTTGAGTTCAAAATAATTACGCTTTGTTGCAATATTCATTTACAATAACTATTATGTAAATAATTCACAAGGCTGTTGTGAATTATTTACATAATAATGTTGAAAACATCCAATAGATTCCAATAAGAAATGTTTGTATTGAGACCTAATGTGCTTTTGTCGCTACTAATCCATATCCATACACATAAAACTTTCGAAGGAAAGAAACGAAAAGTTTAATGCAACTTATGTCTACAGTTCCTATCTGGATTTACATATAAAATACATTATTTTTCCGATTGTGGAATTGTCATTTAAAAGCATTAAAACATTTTCTATTTCGTATTAGGAAATCCACATTGGTTTTGTGTCCACGTGGACTTATGATAAGAACAAATATAAACCTACAGGTATGGCGCTGATAGGATCCAACCAATCTCATTAAGTCCAATAAAGAAACCTCGCTATGATGGATTCACATATAGATTCCTAATTTAACTCTATCTGGAATTTTTTCTTCCAGATAGATTACATACAAACCATTACAGATTCTATTGTTGCGTATGGGAGTGTATTGGATGTTTTCAACAGGGCTTACATGCTTGTGACTGTATAAATGTAGTTGGAATTTTATAAACAATGTTCTATTTTCTTTCTTTAGAATGTAACTGCGGATGTTAATGAAACACCATTAGATTCAAGCTTTATGGGAAGATTATTAAGAGATTTAGACAATCCTTCTGAGAACTGTTCTCCTTCAACTTCAATTCAAAGAGATTCTAGCTGTTTGGCACCCGAGAGTGATAACATTGAGAATGAGGTAAGCATATGAAAGTGATTGACATATATTAAAACTCTTTGTGATCCTAAATTACTGAACTTGTTATTTTAATGCTTTTACTAAAAGTTTTTCCTGAGCTTTCCTGCCATAAAAAGCACCTAAAAAATGGAGCATATTTTTATCTGGAGTTCATTTATTTATACTTTCAATAACATTCTAAAGGATTAAATAGGCCTAAATGCTACTAAAATGTTATTGTTTTAAGCACTAAAATTATTAGTTAAATACAGAATAATTAATTTTCACTTGTCTGAACTAGGCATATTCTGTAAGTATGGTTTCATACATAATTTTTCAACTTCATTAATAAACAATGGGCAATGAATGATTGTCTGTTTATGTAAAATTCTCAATTATAGTAAAGTAGTATTAAATATATATATTTAATATTCCTATTAAATATATATACATATTATGTATGTATATGTGTGTGTTTGTATGTGTGTGTGTTTGTGTGTGTGTGTGTGTAAAAATGTATAAACAAAATCATTTTAAATAAGAACTGGTTAATATTTAGGTATTATTTGAAATTATTGAATAATGGTTTACTAAAATTTTATGTTTTAGGTGATACTTATATTGCAAAAACTTTAGAAGGCAGGGCTATATTAGCAAAGGTCAGCACAACAATGGCTTACTAAATTCAGAATTAAGAAAAGAACTTGCAAATTTAATTATTCGGGACAAGTTACAAGCTGACCCCAATAAGTTGCTTTCAGGTCCATCCTTATTGAAAATTTCTCACCAAATAGCTACGATATTCCCTCAGGAATCACCAGTGCATTTCTATGCACCTTATCTAAGGGCAACAGAATTTCAGACCAAACGAAATGCTTCTGGAATTTTATATAATGCCTATAGCACAAGAAAAAGACACCTCAGATCACTAGGAGCATTACCTGCATCAAAGCGATCAACTAGCAGACGACAATCCACAAATTCAGATACAAAACGTACCATTCCTTCTGGAATTATATTTGAAGGTGGTGAATAAATATCATTTTTAAAATCAATTAATCATTATTTTAGTGTAAATATTTAATTATTGACTAAAATAAATATTATTTGTAGAGCATTCTACAGTGGAGGTAGCAGAATTGCTTAAAAATTTGGAACATCCTGACCCTGGACCCTGGCAGACAATTGAACAGACTTGGACTTCAACACTTTCTGCACGGATACATTTTTTGTACCAAGAAAAAGGTACTTTAGCAGACTACCTTAATCGATTCCCAATTTTGAAGTCTCCTTCCGGATATCATCTTCTCCTCCAAGATTTTCAGAAATTATACCCTGAAAAATGTGATGGGATGACAGTTTTTCAAATAGTACCAAAGAATAATAGAGCTGGCCATATCAAAGTTAAACAAACTAAAGACATATATCTTAAAAGGACTATTGAAGATTATATTGGATCCATTGATGGTAATAACATTTCATATAACAATATTAGTATATTTCAATTGAGGATATTCAAACACTATATGTATAGCTACTCAATAGTTAAAACAATCTGAAGTATAATCTCTATTAGTATTTTATCCATTGTCATTTGGTGTATGGAGGTAAGACTTTGATTTCGACTAGAGATATTTTGAGTTCACACACTGGAGGAGCAAAATATAACATGTAAATGACTAGTTATCTGCTATTCTTAGCTCGAGATAAGTTTAATGAGTAACAACAACAGGTGCTTGTGGCATGCTCAAAATGTTTTTGACATGAAATTGGCTAAATGTAGTATATATGAAAACCTTTGGTAACACTTTTAAGGATGTTTATTTTGTTATTTATGAATTTACAATCTATGAATTAATATTATTTATCCCTTTTCTTTATTATATATTTTTTTTATAATAAAATTTAAATTATGATATAGTTTTACTAAAAGCGTTGCAATAATTTTATTATAAAGAACAGTTTTAATAATGAATTGAAAACCAATTTTCACACCCTGACTCTTGTTTTTCCCGCGTGCCAATTTTACGTCACTGCGACACTTTCATGACTAACTTCCTAACTTCACAGTGGCAAAGTTTCGTGCGTTATACTGTACATCCATTGAAAATATGAAACTCTTACAGAATCCTCATGTCTGTCTGTCTGGCCATCTACTTTTACAGTAAAATTTCTGTGAATCCAGTTGATGACATACAAAAACTAAGTTTTCTATTTATCTCCAAAATTGTGGGAGATTTAAAAAAAAAAACCCAAATGTTTAGTCTTGTAGGGAATGGAATAGCATGAAGTCTATTTCATGCAAATTTCACTCACATTGAACCAGTTTTTTTTACAATAAATTCATGGTGTAACTATAATATCTATATATTTTACAAATAACTTGTTCCAGCTAACAAAGAAGAATCTGAACTAAATGTCAGTCTACTACTGCTGCCCTTTATAATTAATATAAGTCCAGTACGACGTAAAGACTCTTGGAAGGCATCTCGAAGTGAAGTTAGGGATGGATTCATAACTCATGTGCCGACTGATAGAGAAATTCTTGTTGCATTAGCTGAGCGTCGCGAAAAACTTGCCAAGGTTGGAGCAACATTGCAGCCATTAGTTATTTATTGTGGAGAGTCCATTCAAAAAAATTACAAAAGTATATGTGGTATGCGAAAATACTTTGTACGAGTTTCCTTCACTTTCAAAGGGAGTCGATGGTGCTTTTAAAATATTTCATTCCACTGCAACTGAATATCCTAAAGAATCTTATGATATATGGATATTATTACAATTAGCCTTTTATGATATACAAACTGACTTTGATCGTCCTACAGCAGCTGTAAAACAACTTATGGTTGATCTTCACTTTAAGGAAAAAGTAAAGTAATGTTTAAAAATATGTTTAGATATTGGATTACAATATAACTGCTCTTTTGTTAAATAAGTTCAAGTAACTATTTATGATGTTAACTTGTTATGTTTGTAAGCAGAAATTGGAGAATGTAAAAAAAAGCTTTTATATCATATAAGAAAAACTTGTCTGCGGTACTCTGTCCTTGCACTGGGCTATAGATGTGGTGAAGTAGGATGCTTTCGGAATTTTAGTGATATAAATTCATTCAGGCGCCATGTTAAAACACATCTTTTTGCTATTAAAAGTTACCACAGAAAATAAACAAATTATTGCTAAAGAGCATACTGATATGAAATCTAAAATTGTTAAGAAAAATTTGCATATTGGTACCTCCAATGTTGATGAAACACTCCTTCATCAAACATCTTTTGTAGCTTCACTTTACAAAAATCCAATTATACCACGTTCGACAGTTCAAATTGTAATTCAAGAAATGCAAAAGTTTCACATTAGTTTATCAGAGACTCTAAGACAAAAGTTTCAATCACATTTTTCTAATGAAAACTTTACAGATGATATAAGTGTTGGTGTTGATGACATGTTATCCTTACTAAACAATTCTATGAGTCCTTTTCGATCTGAATTTAAACGATTACAATATTTTACAACTCTGGGTACTTATATTCCTCCAATTGAAACTATTATAGGTCATCGTGTAGACACAAGATTACAACATAATCAATGTGCATTACGTACTCGACCATGTATCATGCAAATTATTCCTTTATCATTAGTTTTACAGTTTTTTTCTATTGAAGCAGTTTGGTTGGAGACAACAAATTATTTGAAATATTTAAGTAATAATTCTAAGTTAAGTGAAGAAAACCCAAATATTAAATTGGCTATAGAAAATGTAATTCAAGGTTCAGTTTGGCAAAAAATTACACATCACACGTAGTTCATAATAATCCCATTACATTACCTATAGTTATTTTTATGATGAATTCGAGGCAGGTAATGCTTTAGGTAGTCACGTAGGAATACACAAACTCGGCGGAATTTATGTATCACTTCCAGCATTGCCGCCACATTTATTTTCATTATTAAGTAATATTTTTCTGTTGGCTATCTGTCATTCTTCCGATAAAAGTAAATTTGGAAATAAAGCCATTTTACACCAGTTATCGAACAATTGAATTTCTTACAAAATACTGGAATAAAGGTTAATAATAAATTTTTGATGGTACTGTTAAATTTAAAGTTGTTGCAATTACAGGAGACAATTTAGGACTTAACTCGATTTTAGGTTTTACTGAAAGTTTTTCAGCAAATTTTGCTGTAGGATTTGTAATGCTAATAAGTCTGACTTGCAAACAATGACATTTGAAAATATTTCTTTGTTACGAGATATGAATTCATATAGAGAGCAAATCCTACAAAATGATTTGTCTAGGACAGGAATCAGAGAAGAATGTTGCTGGTTTGCTTTAAAGGAGTTTGATTTATTTGAAAACGTGGCAGTGGACCTTATGCATGACCTTTTGGAAGGAGTTGCCCGATATACTATGACATATGTCATCAATCACTTCATTGACATTAAACTCTTAAATTCACATATTTTGCAAGAGAAATTGGCTTCATTCGATTATGGTCCAGATGCAAGTTCAAAACCATGTAATTGTATCATTATTGAAGTTTCGAGAGTCAAAATAAAAACCTCAGCAGCAGAAATGCTTACTTTAATTCGCTATTTTGGGCTTCTCGTAGGATCTTACATTCCTATTGGACATGAAGTTTGGCATTTATATCTTAGCTTACGCACAATTGTTGATAGATTGCTTAGTCATAGAATATACAGTGATACGATAGAACAAATGAAGTGGATGATATCTGAATTTAATCAATTGTATTGTAAACTAACTGGTGAACCTCTTAAACCTAAATTTCACTTTTTAATCCATTACCCAGTTATGCTAATGAAATTTGGACCTCTATGCCATTTGTGGACTATGCGGTTTGAAGCTAAACATAGAATATTAAAAATAGCTGCGAGAGCATCTTGTAGTAAAATAAATATTTGTAAAACTATTGCCATAAAAAATCAATTGATATTGAATGATTTATTTTTGAAACAAACTATAAGTTTCCAAATGGAATGTGGTAAAAAAAACGGTTTTAGATCAGGCTACTGTTGATAAATTTCATGTAGGTTATAATGTATTTGCCAAATATTCTGTCACCTGGGTGAAGTTAAAAGGTGTTGTATGGAGGTTAAATAATGTGTTTACAATAAATATTGGTGAAGATACACTTTTACCAGTGTTTGGTTTAATTGATACAATATTGATTACTGAAACAGGAGAAGTCTACTTCCATTGCTTATTACTTAACTCGTTGTCCTTTGATACGCATCATCATGCTTATGAGGTTGTCAGAACTCGCCAACTTCAATGTGTTTCACATAAAGATGCTATCGCCCTTATCCAAACACATTAACCATAATGAGAAATTGCACTTTATATGTGACAATTAGATATTCAGTAGATTAACTAGTTTTTGTGATGGGGATGGGTCATTATTTAGGGAAGATATTACAATGATAAATATGTTTAAGTATTTTTAAGTTATTAGAATAGTGATAGTTATTACTTCTCTTTTTTTATTGTCTTCAACTCATTTGAATGTCTTTAATTCATTTGAATTTCTAGAATTCAATTTCTATTTAATAGCCAAATGTTGTAATTTTAAAATTGTAAAGATTTAGTAATCTATAATGGCTAGTCTAAGATAATATAAATGTCAATGTTCTTAATTAGATTAGGTAACTTGGTTGGTTTGATAAAATTTAATTAGTTAATTTTATAGATTACTGCCTTTGATAGATGTCCTATTGTTTACATAAAACTTTTGATTTCCAATTAAAGAGTAAGTTCCTACTTAAATTTTTGAGACTAAAGTACATACTGAGAACACAAAGTCTTTCAAATAAGACTTAAAGAATTATTTAATTGGCTTTCAATAATAGTTCTGTTAGTTATTATATATTGAAATACTTAATATAAGTAGAATTATTTGTAAGGCTATGAATATTGCAAATTGAAAATGTTTGTGTTGTAATTAATATATTGTACCTATGTTATCTAGTATAATAAAACAATAAATAAATAATGAATGTCTTATTTTATATACACTGACCTACTCAAGAGATTTCAATTTACTGTGGAAATTTTATGCAGATTAATGAAATAGTTATCTTATTACCTTTGGTCACAAAATTAATATGGAAAGGATGAATGAAAATAGACTGACAGTAAGAAGTCATACATATTTTAATTAAATTATGATTACAATTACAATTTTTGTGATGATTTTTAAGAACATAGTTGAAAATTGCTAAATATTTAATTGTACATCAATTTTTCTTATGTGGAAAAACCTTATACTAAGTATTGTTCCATGGCTATTTATTGTGAAAAGTAATTATTATGAAGAAAGGTAGAAATGCAGCATATTAACATAATAAGTTTGTTTGTATTTTCTACCTTTCACTATAGTTAAAGATGGTACAATACTTATTTTAAGGCTTTTTTCATTTATGAAAAATTGGTGTATAATTAAATATATAGCAAATATAAGCTATGTTCTTAAAATCATCATAAATACTCTTATAACAATCGTAAAGTAATTAAAATGTACCATTAAATTCCAGATGAGGTTTCACTACTGTCATGATGAAATATCATGATAGATAAAAATTATAATAGTTGAGCTAAAGATAAAATATTGTTCTAAGAAGTTGACTTGCTAGGAAAAAACACATATTTTCCAGAGTAAAGTCACGAAAATATTACAAACGAGCAAGAGAATATATCAGTAAAGTAAAGATAAATTAACAGGACAGCTGTGCATTTTATGAGAATCGTATTATTCGTCGGCGCAGTTGTCACGATAAAATATCGAGAATATCTCAATTGCTTTAGTGGTTCATCGCGAGTAATAATTCTTAAGTTTACCGATAAACTATCGTGTCCGCCGGTTAGGTTGATGACGTCACACATCATAATTGAAACAGGACGCGGAACAATATTCTATCGTGACGACTTTCCTAATAATTCATTCGTAAGAACGCCGAGTCGTTTTTAAAGGAATACGATGTATTTATTCGTATTTCTGATTAAAAATCTGGGTACATTTTCTCAGTGTGCGTGTATGTAGATTTTAAAATTATCTTAGCTTGGTCCAACTGTACCCTTTAGAGTACTTATGAAAATTTATTTAATTTCATTCTGCTGTGACAAACACAAGGGTATAAAGTACTACGTTCTCTTTAGCTGAAATGTTTTCAATAAAATTCGCATAAACCTCTATATACAGGTATATTAAAATTTTAATCGTATATATCGTAAAATTTAATGACAATCAATTGAAATGGGTAAATTCAAAATCGTGTATTTTAAACAATTACGCGTTTCTAATACTCGTATTTCGCAATTCGCATCGAAAAAACATTTCTTTAAATTCTAGTCTAAATTATAAGATGCTAATTATCTAATATTCGTTATAAACATTTCTTGATATTAAAATTTCATCTCTATTATTTATCTGTAACCGTGTACATTTCAAGTGAAATTTGCTGAAAGCATTCTACCTCCTGTTATGTGTGCCACCCAAGAGGGTGCCATCCATAACAACATATAATAGTATAACAATGCTGACTGAAAATTATAAATTTATCAGGAATCAAACTTCTCGCAAGGTTGTCATCAATGAGACTACACATTGACATTATGATGAATTTGACAATAATGAAGCTTTAGGTGACCACTGTCGAAGATATTTCTCAGCATGTATTCGAAGTGCCTTGCGGCGAGTTGTCTCCAATCGTCACAGAAATACTGTCCCGTTCCGTGTCACCGTAGGTCTTAAACGCGAGACAGCTGTAGGTCCCCGTGTCCTCCACTGAAGCTCGCAGTATCTTCATTTCAGAGATCAAAGAATGTTGATTTTCGGACGAAACAACTGTAAGTATAAAAAATATGTGTAACTTCAAAGACGAATCTAATTTTGATAAAAACAGTAACATCAAAATCACGCATTATAAACAAAAATAGAGTTTTTTTTTTATTAGTATATTAATTGTGAAATCTGTTAAAGCAAACGACTTTGTCAAAAAAGTAAAACACGTCAATAAAAAAGCGTCGTGTCTGATAGTTCCGACTGCGTTCAGGTGAACAAGCTAATGAAAGAAATTGTAACGCCATAGTATATATATATACACGCGAGCACTCTTGCGCACACGCACTTACAAATACATTTATACTGAACGCTGATAGTTATTTCTCGAAAGTTAACTAACCTTGATGAAAGGTATCATTCTTCAAGTTGTCTCCGGACCAAGTTACATTTTTAAATTGGAATTTCGATGCTAAACAGGTTAACGTGATATTTTCATTTTGTGAGAAGCAATGATTCATTTTGTCCTTTATCCCGAAGCCATTTTCAATCTCGTAAACCAAAAATCGCCCGCCATGCGTTACCACGTTGAACGGTCGATAGGCGATGCACGTTATTTCACCCGAAGTCACCGCTTTTATTTCGGTGAACGATTTAATCTGATATATGCTACGTACTTCTTCAGTGCTCTGAAAACAGGCAACCTTCTTGATGCTATCGGAATCGATCTACTTAAAATAAAGGCAAACGTAAATGGCCCCCCGTCATACGCTTAAATATTAGACTAGAATTTAGTTGTGTCAAAAGGAACATTGAAGTAGAATAAATGAAGTGGAAACACGATCTCTGCGAGGAAGCATTTGTATAATATGTTTGAAATACAGGCATATCAATAGTAGTGTGAAAGAACGATGTGGTTTTAAGGAAGATTTAGTGACTGGAGTAGAGAAAAGTATTAAGTGGTGGTTTAGATGTGGACAGGACGAAGGATGCTATAGAGTCAATACGTGTGATGGTCGTTAAGGATAGTCCTACAAACAATTATGCAGACCGAACTGGTGGGATATTAAAGAAGGGCTAAGTATTTTAGCACTCGAAAGAGACTAACTTGCATGAAACGATTGATGGATATCGGTAAAGTAAAACAGATATGCAAAGTTCGCACCATATAGAAAAAAAACTGTGGTTTTCGTCTATCCTTATGGGGAATAAGTGGGAATTCATGGTATTGATAAAGATATAGATTAAATTCAAATCATATGGACTACTTATTAAACTATGTTACTACTATAACATAAATTACACTTTATACACATTGAGGCGATGTAATAAATTAATACGTGTTTATGCGACATGTGCTTAATTAAAGCTTAAGAAGATACTGAAAGGACTGTAAAAGTAATATTTTTTAGAATTTCGAAGTCTTTGAGAAAAATTAGGCAACACAAAAGATTAAAATACTTGCTACTTAGCTGTCTAAACTAAATTATAGACACTAAACCAAATACGGACGGGCATCTCGCTGGTGACAGATAACTTACATTCATCCGTTTAATTTATAAGTCTGAGAACGCTGACAAAACTAATATCAAAGTTGACATCAAAAACGTTTTGAAAAGAGTTTAAAGTGACATTATTTCGGCAGTAGTAAGAGAAAAAAATGTCCACCAGATCTTTTCTATTGAGATGATATACTTTATCATAGGTGGGGCTTTATATTATCCGTCATAATTCATATTGCATGTATTGCCACTTCGCAGCCAAGGCGGATACGGAATTCGAGTTAAGGCGGAAGGAGACTAGCCATCAGTTTTCGCAAGTCCACCGCAATGGGTGTACTGCCCCCGCTTTTCTATTCAGACAACGTGCACATTGAAGCTCCACACGAACACGTATGTAACAAGGTGTAGCCGAGTAACAGGTTAATCAGCCTAGTGTTAGCTGGGCAGATGATAAAGAAAGTTCCTACAGGTGTAGGAGCTTGATGCCGTCTAAGGCCTAATTTGAATAAGGACTAATTAGTTAGTGTTATATTATGTAAAAATTGAATTTATTTACATAATATTATTATACCCAAAATTAAGAATGTAAAATGAACTTATGCACAATGAAATAAAAATCGCACAGACGTACCTCTACAAGTCGAGATGAATACTTTTGAAAGAAACTTGTACCAAACTTTTTATCGGTTTTGAAAGTATTTTATTATTTTTGAAATTAAAACTATGAGTGGACAAATTGAGTGGACCTGTGTGCTACAAGTACATCGGGCATTCTTTTTTATGTGAAATTCATTTTCGAGACAAATTATAATTTGTCTCAAATATCTCAGTAAATACTGACCACCCCAATTGCGTTTATACTAAATTTTAATAATTTTACATGCGACAAAACACTTTTTTTCACATAACACACAATAAAAAATTGTATGTTCAATACCTACCATTTCACAAAAAGCTAACCAGCAGAGGGTTACTAGGGGTGGGCAACTGAGGGCGGCCCGTGCCACCAGGGTGCCACCAGAGTTTGTCCCTTATAAATTTTGATACACAAAAAGTACTGGCAAAATGAAAACATTGTTTGTCATTAAGAGTTTTCTTCAATTTAACAGTTTTGATTTTTAGGGTGTCACTTCAAATCCGTTCCGGATGACATCCAGGCTAACTATGCCACTGCCAACCAGTATTTTTATTTTCACATATAGGTTTTTTGCCCACAACTGTGAAATATTTACTATCCATAATATTTAAACAGAAACAAATTATAATATATTTAGTACACAAAGTAAATTGAGGATGAAATGTTGACCGAAATTGATAGTAAGTGATTAATTTCTAATACATCTTCACCTTATAAAAGTTTTAAAATTTGTGGGACAGCCTGAAGTTACTAATTTATTTTTAAAAATTAATTTATGCTTGACAATAAAGTCGAACCTCCAAATTTCTTTTCGGACATTTCGTCTCGTCGCAAAACGGTTGGAAAGACCAAGAAACTCTCGGCAAAGGATATCCTTGTACATCACACGTGACATTTATTGACGCGCCTAGGATACCTGTAATATGACTTATCCCGTCAATGGCTGCAGTCAATCGAACTGAAATAAGAAAATCTGGGTATTAGAAATCGGTTAGCGTTTTTAGCTAGTTGTGACTAAAAAAAATAAATCGATCAACACAACGCCAGCCTGCCCTCTGTGGCCTTTTTCGGAAACATTTTATCATGAAAAACAGAAAAAGATTTTAACATTTTAATGGAAAAAGCAATTCTTATTGTTTTACATGACAATACTGAAAATATTTATTTGCGAGTTCTGATTGTACAGCTTATATTTATTTCATAACCACATCGTGCATTAAATTTTTCTAAGAATCGAAGAAACAATCAATTGTTTTTTAATTAAGTAAAATACTTATATCTTCTTTATTCCCACCTTCCTTTCTGATGTCGAAGACAAGGTCTGAACTTCTATATTCGTTGTAAGCGGTTATTGTATAGTTGTCAGAGTCAAACACAGTGAAGGAGTTTATCGTGAATATTATTCGGTTGTCTGTGACGATCACATTATACTTTTTGCCATCCGCATGTAAAGTTTGGTTATTTCTTTTACTGAAAAAAAATAAACCTCATAATTTTCGTGAAGTCTGAGAAAATCAATATGTTACTATGAAAAAAGTGATTTAATTAAGATCATGGATGAGGACTGTGGTGTTTCAACGAGACTCAACCTAATGCTATAGAGATGTAGTATGTTAATATTTCGCTTAAAAAATTAAACTTCTCTCTCAGAAAACGCACATCCGAATGTGTATGTGTGCGTGGTATTTTCGAAAAATTCATAAAAAAATTAATACTTACACCGTCACGTTTACTTCGGGATAGGCTTTGAAGCGTATGGCCAATCTCATTGTATTTCTATTTGTCTGTATTAAAGTGCTATCGTCACTTCGAGATAGTTGCACGAATGCCTCGTCAGGAGCTGTAAGGATTACAAAAACCAATTTAAATACTGTGGTAAAACCATGCTTTGGTCCCTTAGGCTGCAGCACGGAAATGGGTCGGCTCAACTGTCGATCGATGAGAGACAGCTCTGTCACAGAATACAGATGTGGAGTAGCAGCTTCCGCTGTTTCGTTTCGTCCAGTGAGTGAGAGTTCCGTTGACCCGTTTCTCCTCCATAAACTCGATCCCTTCCATTCTATTCATTTCCAAGAAGCCGGTAACTCGCTGGTGACCTTTTTAGAGGCTTACGAAATGTTTCTTATAGAGCCATACAGGTAATAACGTGCAGTACAGATCAATTGTATCACAGCTTTCACCGGCATCTAAAAGGATTATGCACTTTGTCAACTACTTCGTTTGTGTTTACTATGAGTTATCAGTGCTAACTATAAACGCTATCCCCAATAAATATCGTATAAAAAAGCATTATTAAAACAATGTACTTTTTAATTTATAGTTAAATATTTACTAGATATTTCAAAAATCGTATAATTCTACTGTTTTATCCCTTTCTGCAAAGGCTTCTATAACATAATATTTATCTTAGGTTCGAATCGCTTGTTTCAGGTTTAAAGATGTCGATATCGTCGTTTGTTTTTTAATATATGGTTTTTGACTGTTTCCCAAAGACATATTTATTTAAACCGTATATCGAAACAGACCGTGCTGTGAGTGACTTTTGGTAAAGACATTGTAATTTTTTAATGATTTTATATCCGTACAGACATCGGACAGGAATGTGTAGCGCACGTGTCTATACATGGGCAGTGGTCTCGTTATCTGGGTGAAAGTGGACAAAAAAATGAATGCATTATTCGTCAAGATGCCTAAAAAGCATTTTGGTGTATTAGCGATCACTCCAAGACATCCGATTGTATTAGTCGTGACATTCCGATTGGAACACCACGTAACTATGAAGTAACAGGCCGGCCACTCGACTTCCTAACATCGTATTTGAGTAACAGAGTTCAGACATTGACCATGTTAATGGCATGAGATCGTCTTGATCTGTTATCGCATAAGAGTACCACCGGAATCAATTTTTGTACGTTTCCGGTTTTGGTCTATAGGCACGACATATCAGGTCTCGTAATGCTCATGAGATAGTTCTCTTTGCAGATGACACATATTTATTATTCAAACTTAAAACAACTTTTGACAATGTGAACATTACCATCCTAAAAATACAGAAATTGTTCATTACAAATAACCCGCTAGTTGATGTAATGAAAAAAAAATGAATAAAAGTCTCACTTCCGAATGTGGGATATGAATCGGGAATGGAACGAAGAATTGGAGTTTATAAATAGTACCGTATTCCCAAACGAAAAATGAGCGACATCCATAACATAAAGGCTAGACATAAGAACGATCTTGCTGCTCATAAGGCCTGTCTAAGCAAAGTCAGCAAATCATTTAAGGGTCAGTGTGTGCGCTTTTGAAGAATCGGAGTTTGTGAATAGTACCGTATTCCCAAACGAAAAATGAGCGACATCCATAACATAAAGGCTAGACATAAGAACGATCTTGCTGCTCATAAGGCCTGTCTATGCAAAGTCAGCAAATAATTTAAGGGGCAGTGTGTGCGCTTTTGAAGAATTGGAGTTTGTGAATAGTACCGTATTCCTAAACGAAAAATGAGCGACATCCATAACATAAAGGCTAGACATAAGAACGATCTTGCTGCTCATAAGGCCTGTCTAAGCAAAGTCAGCAAATCATTTAAGGGGCAGTGTGTGCGCTTTTGTAATAAGATTCCAGCTGAAATTTAAAACTTGCCATTTTATGAATTTAAACTTTTCGTTAAACAGAAGTTATAATTGGGACGCACTGAAAATTTCTGGAATGAATGACAAAAAAATACTATTAATGGTCAAAAATGAATTTATTGTTTTTTAAAATATTCCCCATTAGTATTAATGCACTTTTTTAAACGAATAAACCAATTTTGAAAACGTTTATGCCATTCTTCCCTAGTGATCTCGGAAACCTGTTTTCCATACTTTTCGACAGCCTCTTCCGGTGATGACAATCTTTGACCGCGTAAACAAATAAAAGTCACGAGTTGCCAGGTCGGGACTGTGTGCAGGATTGCTGAAAAGTTCTATGTTTTTCTCCTTGACAGTCTGATGAAACAAACTGTATTTTACAGCCAAATAATTCCATTATTAAATGCAATAATTACTTTCTAAATATTGTTTATGTAAGTGGCCAGTTTCGGAAATTTATAGAGCACCCCACGTATGGCAAGGACTATTATATCGTGTTTCAATATTCTAATAAAAAAAAACCCATGGGATTGAATTGCTCGGTTATTTTGCTTGGATGCTAGGTTGCTTTATTTCTAAGTGTTGTATTAAATTATGAATTACTCGATATTTGGTAGCGGTGAGTAAAAAAAAAACAAACTTCTTGCCCATTCTTCTCAAGGTGGATCAGCATTTAGAATGCGTTGTAATGTTAATGTGAAACAATATTTTATGTCACATTTCATGTGTAATTTCTATTACCTACGAATTAAAGCTATTTTTGATTATAAAAATATTATCCGTATTACGAAAAGGCTGCTGCCTATACACTTAAAAAAAAAAACTGGCCAGGCACATGGACTATACTCAGTGTAGGTTTCTGTTCCCGTTAATACAAAGAAATGCACTATTGCTGAAAGAAACTACATTCTTACACTTTTCTTTATATTTCCCTCACAAAGTAGGTATAAGCACTATAGTCGCCTATAACTAGAGAAACAAGAGGTATGTCGACTATTACTTTTAAAATAATGTAAACCAAAGTTCACCAGCACAAAATCGTATTTTAAGGCACTTATGTACATGCTTTTGTTGAGAAGCGCGGTTTTTCAGCAAAATATTCCCTTGATAAAAAAAAAATCATAAGAAGTCTTAAAGCTTTTTTAAGAGAACTATCGAAATATGTGGCATACGTCGAAATAAATATACTCATGAAACAAATCTGTTTTAAGTTTGAATTTCACCGATTCTATTATAGAAAGAAGCATGAAGATTTGAATACAAACAAGAACAGAATTATGGTGTATGATTTAAGCAAAACGATGACTTGATGCAATGAGTTTAATTAGTAAAATAGAAATCGAGCTTGCCAAAGATGTAACTTCCTGCGTGGTATGTTAGAAAGTGAGAAAGCTAAACAAGTAAAATAATTTGTATAATTGATTGATTTATTGGTCCTCCAAAGACATCGGTAGACATGAAGTAAGGTAAGAAATAGTCAAAGAGAGTAAATGGAAATAAAGTGTATGGGCCCTAGAATGTAGAAATAAATAGTTGTCATATTATCTAGTTACTGCGATTAGTATCTCTATATAATATGTGAGAAACTCAAGAAGTTTTGCGATACTGCAAATATAAACATTACAAGTTATAATTTTTTATCATATCTTTCAAAGCATTCTCTATCGGCTCTTATATAAAGTCACACATATACATATATATACAAATCACTACATATTTAAATATATACATATAAACCAATTTCATGTAAAAACCACTTTTGCACATATATTTCCGTTTTGCGTTAGACGGTCATTATTCTTTTCATATGCAGTCAGTGCATCAAATGATGAAATCGTTTCTCTCGATTAACTTTTTTATCGTATTTTGGGTGACACAAAAAAGATACATAATCCCAAATAATTGCGCAAACATTGCCATGCGTTAAAAAATAAAAGAGAATATTTAATCATATTAATTTATGGCTCGCGTTGCAATGTTATTTGCTCCGTTACAAGCACGCCCATTTTACCCGGCTACACCTACTCACTTAGAAAAGTGACGTCCATTGCACTGGTCTTGGTGGATCCGCATTCTACTTTGCACGCGTAAGTCCCGGCGTCCTCTGGTCTAGCATTGTCGATGGTCAAACTCTTGTAAAGCACACCTTTTACTACGTTTTGTTCGTTTGACTGTATTTTAATCCTGGGGTCACTTCCCTGTAGGGTTTCCAAGCAAAAATGAGTCGTCAATCATATTTTATCTTAATTAAAAAGTTACACGAATCCCTCTCCACGAATGACATCAAATTTTCTAATCGTCACACCGTACGAATGTAGGTATGTTGTTATGCGAATCACGCAGTTATGTCACGCGGATACACCACCGAAGAGGAGGTAAAAAAATTATTTTAAAAATTAAGAAAATGCGACTGCATAGGATTGAACGAAAAAGATGGAAACGAGACGAAATTAAAAAAAATCCAACCAAATATGACAAATATTTATGTCAGAGTTATACATATAAATAGCAAGAGACGCAGCAAGTAAGGAAACAGATTTGTCTCCGACTGCAAATATTTATCATCCTTAATTGGATGATTTTTTGCATTACATGGATACCAAGGAAATGATCTAAAACGATCATTTTTAGTTCACTGTTACGCAGTAAGATTTTTTAATTTTATTAATATTTTTTTTATTTGCTACTTTTTAGTTCTCTTTAAACAATAAACTAAGATGCTTTCTCATAATTAACGAGGTCACCATTGTGTTCTATTGTGATAATCTTGTTAAACTTCTTTTACCGATATATTCACGTTAATTAATATTAATAAACTATAAATTCAAGTTTTTATATTTCTTAAAACATTATCTTCCTCTTGAAATACCTACTTAATGATATGTAACTTAATATTATATGAAATTGTTAATTTTTCGTCTCTACCACGGTTTTGCATTTTACAACCGTCATTCTCTTTTTATAACAATCATTTTTCACGTTAACAAGGCCTATTATGCGATTATAAGAACTTTATTAAAGATTTATGATTAGTTTTTTTTTAATTTCAGTGACAATGATTGCTGAGCAACGTTAAAGCGTTGCAAATTCTAAATGGTCATTCAAAATTAATGACCATTTTTTCTATTTCTCAATATGGAGTCAGGATATAGTCAAAATGAATTTAAATTACTGTCATGTCCTTAGCGACACTCACAAGATCAAGCGAGTCGATTAACATAAGAATTAAGAATCATGAAAATTTGCTCACACATTTCGTCTCTAGAGCGCCACAAAGGGACAAACATACATAAACACACATATATGGGCTGATAAACACGTTATCCTTCTTTGTATCGTGCGGTCGAGCAAAAAAAAGCGATTCGGTAAAATGAAGCTCTGTGGGGACTTCGGCCCGACGGAGTGCGGCGCGGGGGTGGGCGCGAGCGCGGGCGCAGCCGTTTTCGTGACTCCGTGACTCGCCAAGGACATCACATTCGGTAATTAGGTGCCCACATTAAATGCAGAGCTGCCGTGTACAGCACTCGTGGTGATTGAACACTGATTAAAATGAAATTTAATTTTCATTTTGCTAGAATAAAAACTCTCTCTGCATTAAATACTGTAAAAATACAGAAATATTGATTTGATATAATATTAAATATAAAATGAAATACTATAATAGAATAATTTAAATTGTGAAAAATGGATCACTGTACCGTTGTTTAGAGTAAACTGCTACACAAACGTAAGTTTTGAAAGTACGAGAAGCAAAATTATTCAATACATTTTTAATTAATAAAAATTGGAATAATATACACACCTCTTCCGTGCTCCCGTTCGGGGTGACCAGCTGCAGGATGGTAGAGAAATCTCTCGAAAGTTTGACGGTGCAGTTGACTACGATCGTTTTGTGCTCAAAGAAGTAAGGTGAGCCTGTAATCTCAGGTTTGCGCGACTCACAAGGACGCACTGAAAAAAGTACCAAAACCTAAACCTAACAAATTCATAATGGACACCTTGGTGGAAGCTTTTATAATAAATAAAAGTTTCAAATCGCATCGATATCTGATATTTTGTCCCGGGTCCTGTATGTATCCGTCTAGAATGAAAGGGTGACAGGATGGGAAGGGACGAGCGTGATGAGTCTGTTATTTATTAAAAAGCAGGACAAGTATATAATAAAAAATATTTGTACTATATTTATATGCCAACGACAAAATTTTGGTTAGTTTTTTAACTGCCCGATCGGAGCAGGCGCTGTGGCCCCACCTGCTGCGCTGGTAGGGATTCGATTCTATAAGGCGAACAGTTATTTAATCAACAAATAGTGTTCATCACGAGTCTGGGTGTTTTTATATACGAGTATCATGTGTATGTATTTACAACAAAAATACGCATGCATTCTATCAAGTATTTCATACTCATAGTACAAACCTCGATGCTTAGTTTGGGATCAAATGTTAGTGTGAGTGTGTGTGTGTGTCTGTGTGTGTGTGTGTGTGTGTGTGTGTGTGTACGTGAGTGCGTGCGTGCCTGCGTGTGTGGGAAAATTGTATTATTACTTCCTAACAAAACCTATAGGATTTGCACATCCCTTCAAGCGCGGTCAAAGCATTGAGTTATTTCATTGTAAAAATTATAACTGTTACGCATTACATTACGTCAGCCCCGGTCAAAGCATTGAATGCCCGCCTAGTTAAATCTAAAATATCTGCTCAGAACGTTTTAAGTATTACCCTCAAAGCATTAAGTTATTGTCTCTTTCAAAAACCACAAATTCCGCCAATATTATTTAAACTTGTTATACGTCACGGTCAACACATTGCGTTAAAATTTAACAAAAACTATGAAAGTAGATAAATAAAATGAATTTTGATATTACCATTGAAGAGGCAAGACTACATTTTTGAATATAAGTTCATTTTAACATAAATTTAAAGGATTTATAATTTAATAATGTTGTATTTTATAAAGGGGGGGGGGGGGTAAGGGTAATTACAAACTACCTTAAAAATGACTTTTATGATAATATCTTAAAAACGAAAGATATAATAAAGTCTCAAACAGAAAATGTAGAAATTATAATATTTTTTATAAAACTGTCCTGAATCACCTTTACACATTTAAAGTAGAAAATGAGATAATTGCAATAAACAATTTAAATTTATAGCTCAGTCACGTGGAATATTTCTTCTTAAACTTTTTTTTTTTTTGTTTTCAACCTTATCCACAAAGTTTAACAAATAATATCGAAGACATATTTTTTTTATTAAATTCAAGCTCAATATTTTACTACTAGGTGTATTTTCTACTGTTTTATGGAATCTTTAAGCGAAAAATATTAAAGATAAAGGAAGATAAGCCTTTGGTCATTGAGATAACTATATTTTTAAACTCGAGAAACATCGATAAATATCACAGCGGGAAGCTTTAGTGATGGCTTGCAGGTAAATCGTTTAATAGATTTTATTTAATGTTTTTATGTTTTTTGGAATATTTTCAAAAAGTGATTTTGATATAGTTTTTAATTGTCTCCTATCCCCCAAATAGATTAAATATTTTTTCACTATACATTCTTTAAATGTATGCCAAAATGAAGTTGCCTTCAAAAATACAAGCTTTCTTTTAGGATGGTAAATTAAATCTTCATTTTATTTGACTTAATGCCCGTAATCAAATTTATTTCCAAACAATCCTGCAAATATGTAAAAAATATAATGTTATAAGACGTGACACATCACAACTTTGCCAGTCACGCTCTTGGCCACGGCTTCAAACTAGGAGGTATTCGGTTCGATGTTGATCACAGGCGAATAAACCAATGAGCTTTCTAACTTAAGTCAAACTAAATTAAGCATTTCGTAACTCGGACAGTACGTTAAGCCCTAGGTCACTTTGTCATTGTATTTATAGCAATTGTCAGCAGCCCCCCCCCCCCTCTGTAGTTGGCCGCCGTGGGAGATAAGGATCTAAAATAAAAGGACAGTGGGAAAATGTTTAAAAACCTGACACAACAACAATAATAATACATACACAAACTTGTGCAATTTTTTTTTAAATGAAAAGAAATACTTTTCTTTTTACTTTACTGAACGAACTAAAACCGCTCTCTCACCGCAACGAGTACGGAAGCGTGAGCTCATCAAGAAATATTAAGCTGCGATATACTACAGACATGGAATATGAAAAGTAATAGGAAACTACTAAGATTAAAAAATTATCGTTTTTTCGTAGTTATTGTTTGATTTCATAAATAATTAATTCGCTTACGAAATAGTCGAAAGCCATTTATGCCCGTATATGTACTATTTGGCGGCAAATTATGAGTGTTCGATAGGTTGACAATATATGTAAAATCTTTACGTTCCCAGCTCATCGAAAATAGTTGCGCGTGCGAGGGGAGGGGCTAATTTTATAAACACGCCCTTAAAGGGTTAAAGAAAAGTGCGACGATGACGCGGTTTGAACAGTGAATAAGTGCAGATTAGGTAATGTTTTGTCGGACAAAGGTTGCAAGAATCAGTCACGCCTTGCATAAAAGTTCCACAGGCGCAGAATGCACCAATACGCGTTCACTTTAGGGACAATGCCGAGGGGACGCCGCAACAAACCTGTATAATGACAACGCCGCGGACCCGAGTAATCGCCAGCCGGTGCTTTAGTGGTTGTGAACGCATGCCGAAAACAAAACTATATCCTTTTTCATCCGCTTCTTAGGGTTCTGAGCCAAAATGATAAAAACGGACCCCTTATAATTTCGTTATGTCCGTCCGTCCGTCTGTCCGTATATCATAGACATTTTTTCAAAACAAAAATCACAATGTATATCTATGACATTAAAGTGTATGTGTCTTGTCCAAGCTGCTACTTAGTTTGGTGGTAAAATAACAACAATAAATATTTCTAATGGGTGGATGGCGATTAGGCGCGGGGGCTGGGGGGAGGAAGGGAATTGTCCCGCCGTTAAGCGTTAATATACTAGGAGTTTGTAAGTAGTGAAGTAAAGAGACAAGTACATTTATATAATTTATGTATGCATATATTAATTCAATTTATTTACACCTTACTAGAAACACTAGAAAGTTGTTTCACCTACTTTTAATTTTTTTATCATAAATGCATAAAGGTAATAACAAACAAATCTGGAAAGGTGCCGAAAAAATTCAAAGAGTTGCCACCTCAAGGTTCGAAAACAGACAATCATCCGAAGAAATTAAGTGGTTTAAAAGAAAAGGACGCTTCTGAGAAGAAATATAACAACCTAACATATAAAGATAATAGATAAAATGTATCATATAAGTTACAATTATATTTCACATGGCTATTTTAAGTATTAGGTCTCATTTCAAAGACTTGCGAAGTGTATGTTATCCGTTTTTTTAAATATCTCAAATCTCCGAAATACAAAAGAGTTCTTATAAATACAAGAAGTATGTGAAGAAATCGTCCGAGAAGTATCTAGAAGTAGCCCTCGAAGGAAAAAACACAAGTAATCTAATATTGAACAAAACTAATTGAGTTAATACCAGTAGATAACAAACTCACCCGGCACAGTCCAGTGCGTGAACAGAAAACAGATTATCGTGAACAGGTACCGGT
The DNA here is from genome assembly GCA_005406025.1 of Eumeta japonica. NCBI lineage: Eukaryota > Metazoa > Arthropoda > Insecta > Lepidoptera > Psychidae > Eumeta > Eumeta japonica. The sequence continues at coordinate 65,563 of BGZK01001944.1, read as the reverse complement.
TAAGGAACGTATCCATTATTTTGTCCCAATAGCAGTGGCGCGGCCGAAGGGCAACACAAGAAGTTCTATACCAAATCAAAGCAAAGACTTTCTCACTTCCTTCTCCGTTATCACGTGTATTTCGACAGATACACTAATATATTCTTGTCATTCTACGCTCCTAACGCGGTCGGCCCACACTACCGGCTTCGTGAACACTAAAAAACTAGCCGGATTTCTTTTTTGTCGAGGCGTGTACGACTCTCGAGGACGCAGTCCGCTCCAGTAACGGCGCCGACGTCCAATTTACACGCGTTCGAGATGACTCTTGAACCGTATTATCAATTTCATATTCGTGAAGACTGATAATTTTGTAATAACTGTCGATGTAATTTGTTACTACACCAATTAGAATTTTTAACTTTTGCAGGTACAGAAACGATTTAATTTATCATACAATGCGATAAACTAATTTCTGATTCAATCACTTCAAAATATTGTTAGAGACATCTTTCACGTCTGAAACTATTTGCGTTGCTATATGATTTGCGGCCGGGTGTTGTTTTATAATCAGAATTAAAAATAAGTTGATAGAATGTTTGTGGAATTAATGTTGGTTCGATGAAAAAATCTTTCAAGCACCTTGTATTATGTACAGACTTATAATATTATTTTTTCAAAACTTTGTAATAGTAGTCTTAAAACGCGCTACTTCATCTAAAACCCCTTGCGTTTCAGATGAAGTACCATGAGGAAGCCATTTCGGAATAGGGTTGCCGTGAGCGCATGACTGCCCTATGGATGCCTTTTAAACAGGCACCTCAGCATAGCAGGTCACGTGAAATTTACAATACGGACTGAAACTTCAAAAGGGGCTCCCGGAGGCGCGGGGAGCGCACCCGGATTGAAGACCTTTAAAGGTCGTAATGACTGGGGTAACCCCTACTCCTATTCAATAGCCATCTTACTTAATTCTATAAGTTTTTCCACCTCGACGATGAGATCGTCGGGCGGATCTATCAGGACATTCCGTGGTCTTCTACAAAAATGATGCGAAGGAGGTGGCTCGTATGAAACGGCCAAAACTAATAAGGGATTCGGATGGCTATACGCTATATTGAAGAAACGCTCTGATGCGTCCTTTATATATTTAGAAATAGTTGGGAGCTCTAGGTCCCGGTGAAGCACAGAGTTTTTGACATACCATGGTGCGTTAGCTGCTCTTCTACAAAGTTTATTCTGCACTATTTGCAAATCATAAAGTATATCAGGTTGTGCATGAGCAAAAACTGGACTCGCGTATGTCATGACAGACCTGATACAAATCGTATCGATGGTTTCAAACCTGGAGGATTGAGGTGAATCCAGACAAGTCAGCTGCCATTTACTTCAAAAGAAGTAAAGGTAAGAGTGTATGTCTAGTCCTTCTAGGTACTCCTTCCCTTCACATTCACAATGTGGAAATACCCCTACAAATAACTATTTGTAGGTATATATAAGTATTTGTGACACCTAAGTAGTTGTCACGCTTGAACCTCCACTTCAGGGAGCATATAAAGCGTGTTAGGAAAACAGCGATCTTCTATCAAGCACACCTTAACGGCATGTTAGGTAAAAATAGCAAACTCTCTTTACGCAATAAACGTACTTTATATTTAATGTGCATAAGAACGGTGTTGGCATACGCGTCTCCTGTTTACAAGGAGAGTCTGTCAAGTCAGAATTTCTGTTTACAAAATAAATTTTGTAGAGCAGCCACAAACGCCCATTGATGCGTTAAAAATTCAGACCTCCACAGGAACTTAGAACTCCGAACCATTTCAAAATACATGAAGGACGCATCCGAGTGCATACGGCGCGCGAGTGTGCGTTATGCATTTTTTACCTCCTCCTCGTAGCAAAAGGGAACAAAAAAAAAGTGCATCCGTTGCAATTGTACTCCGGCCGCCACATGTGAAGCTCATTCTGAAATACAGAAGTCGAAATATCAACATAATTTTTGCCGATACGCAAAATTCGTTCTCCGAGGTGATTGTAGAAGAAATCCGAGGTGCGGGCTTACGCGGCGGTAGAGAAATCCTCGTTACAAAAATAACACGAGCTTTTGAGTTTTATGAAGAAATATATTGCATAAAAAATCTTACAAAGTCGACACGTTAATGTGCTAGTGCTTATATATGAAAAAAAAAACATTATAGAAAACGCCGATAAACACGTCAACGTGTTAGATTGCATTTCGACCTGGCGCAGGGCACATATTTGCGTTCTATATTTTAATACCCTCTTCTGGACGCAAACCCAATGCAACTGTAAAGACCTAGTGCTTCGACCACTTTAGTCCTTTTGCGAACCCGTCAGCCAACATGTCATGAGTACTTTCATAGTGCACAGAAATATCTTTGTTAGAAATATGCTCCCTCACAAAATGATAGCGTATGCTAATGTGCTTGCTTTGGGCATGGTAGATGTCATCGCCAGAAATACTGATACCACTTTGATTGTCGCTAAACATGATAATTGGTATACCTAACACGGTCGGCCAAAAGCCTACCTCCAGTTGTTGAGGCAAATGATTTTTTGTGTTGCAGTAGTGAGTGACATATAATTTTCTTCAATGGTAGACGCTAGGGATAGGTAGTAGAGGATGCTACGAATATAGATTGCCTTTTGGAGCAACAACGAATGGCAGTGCTCTGAAATATAAATATATACTCATTACATTATCTTCTGTCTTCAGTATTGGTTGCCCAATCTGCGTGGCCGTATCCTTCGATATTTGCATGAGTTTTCTTGAAGGTAAGTCGGAAGTGTTGCATCCTTTTAAATAATTTAACACCCCTTTTGCTGCCATCTAGTGGTTTGCTGTAGATTTACCATTGAATCGGCTTAACTGCCGGTTTAATTAACCAATGAATAAGCCTTAACAATATAAGTTATATCCGGCCTGGTGTTTTGTGACAAATATAAAAGACATCCTATTAGTTTCTGGTACGGAATAATTTTAAAAATATCGTCGTTATTTCCAAACTTCTTCAAATGCAGATTAGCCTCGAGAGGGATATGCACTGATTTGTTGTCGCTCGTATTGAAACGAGTAAGTACCTTCTCAGTGTACAGATGTTGATCCAGAGAAATTTTATTTTAAGAGATGTTATAAGTAATTATAAATCCTTTACAACATTTAGCTCACCCAAGTCCTTCATTTGAAATCTTGTACTTAGTTTCTTTTTATGATGATATGTGAATAATTTTAATTTAAACCTTACATTTTGATTGGTGTTAATATTATTTTGAACGATTTTTTGTGATTTTCTTGTGTAGATAAAACAATAAGTTATTTTGATAATTTCAGAATCTCTTTATTTGGAAAACTGAGTAAATATTGTTATATACCTGAAAATAACTGTACTTGGTAATTAGATAATTAGATATTTTCTACAATTTAGTGTCATAAAGAAGAGTAAGTAGTCACTACGTATTCTTCTCTAGAACACGAAGTTCTAATAAAAACTTCACATGAAAAATAACGCCACCCGAGACTACCTCAAAATTTACAACGATGGTAACGAATGACAACAGATGTATATCGACAATGACAGATTTTCAAAATGGGAAAAATTTATAGGTACGTAGCACGGCAAGCGTTCTACAGTTCATCATATTATGTAAAAAATAAAAAAAATAACAACAAACGAATGAAGAGAATTCACAAACGAATGAAGAATATTCCTGAAAAAGATCCAAGATTGACGAAATCGAACAGTACCTCAGCAAACAGCACCTTACTACCACACCGGCCACTCGAATTCAAAAAAACGCCACGAAATTAAAACATTACCAATCGACATCGATCTATTATATAACGAAAACTATTACAAAAGGCTTGTCAACAACAATTATTTTTTCAGAAAATTTATGACTTGTGAAATCGAAAAATAATATCACGGTACAGGCGACTGTACATGTTATCAGTAGAGCGACATGATGACATAATTCGCTCAAAAAGCAGAATCGACGACGCTGACGGCATAACAGAAGCACGAAAATCCGCCGATACATTTGACGACGATCGTCATATACCGAAGTTATACAGAACACATACACCGACAGCTGCACCATGCCGGCACCTGATCCACAATAAGCAAGTGCCGACAACATTACCGGATAACACGATTAAGAACTATAGCAAGGAGTGTAGTAAGGCAGCTAATTTCGTGTCAAATAAAGAGAACATGTACCAACTCACATTCGACGGGGATCACCGGTCCAACATAATAGAATGTTACCGACGCCTGTTCACTTATGAAAGAATAGACTGTTTCGTGAAAACAGGCCGGGCTATGGCAAAATAATGGAGATGGGGATTACACAATACATTTAACGAAAACATAAAAAGGGAAGCGAACACGACGTCGATATGATACTTCTTTATATCTCCGAACGTACCGTTCATGGGTGGTGTCGGGTAAATATTAATAAAAGCTTAAAGTTTGACTTAGATAAAGCTTAGACTTTGCTATTAAAGCGCAATCCAACTGAAGAAGTCTTAAATGCATTACTCGCCAAAGTATAAAGTTTAAATAGATCGCTGACGCACGCTGAGTACAGATCCCTATGCGCCTGAAGCCTTAACGCCAAATAAACATCTTCTTGAAAGATTGACTGCACTTCTATATCAGGCGCTTTTGACGGATCGGATCTCGATAGCCGCGCACAGTGGTGCGTTCCCAACAACTATCAGATGTATTCTAAAGCATCTGGCTAGAGTATCTGCGTAAATCGCAATACCGGCGAGAGCCGCACGGACGCGGCGGGATGCTACGAGTCGGTGACGTCGTCCTTATCGCAGACAACACCCTACCACGCAGTACCGTGGCATTTCAAGTGTATCAAGCGGAGTGACACGGGTCGCAGATCTACAGACGAAGAATGGCATACTAAGTAGACTCACTAAGAACATAGTCGTTTTATCTACAGAACCAGTCGTCGTCCCGTAAAGATACAAGTCGCGGCGCAAGCGTCGTACGGCGGGAAAATCTACGGAACGACCGAAAGTAAATACTACCTGTAAGTAAGTAAAACCTGTTTACACCTGGCTGCCAAGAGGTTGCAGCCAAATGTCTAATAACAATCATAAACTATTCAATTCTTTACATATGTGCTGTGGAGTGAACTATATTTTATTTAACAAACGAGTGAAGAAAATTTTATCCTAAAAATCAATTAGAGTTATTTTAACTAAAAATACAAGCTGCTAAAATTTAATAGGCAACTTGGGAAAAATATATTTCCTCATTCATAAATATATTAGGTCGAAGAAAAAGTATTTCGTATTTCATACGTAAGAACTTGCAACAAAATCTCTTTAGTTGTGCTTTTGGTTTTTAGCTAGTTTTGATATCATTAATTAAATGGCATTGTAAAAAAAGAAAAATTAAAATTAAAAACGGTGTCCTGCCATTTTTCTGTTGTTTTTCTATCTAATAAAATAAATAAATCTAAGGTAGTAATTTGATATACTTAGAAATTTTATTACAAACAGAGAAAAATGCGACACAAGGTGCGACAAGAATTTGTGACGCTAATGGATCTAATGCAGTGTCGGTAAGAGTAGCACAGAACTAGTTGAAGCGTTTTCAGTCCGGTAACTTTGATGTCAAAGATGAAACTTGCTCTGAACTATCTGTTACGTATGAAGTCGGTGCTATTTTGGAAAAAGTAGAACGAGATTGGTAAATTACATATATACATAGCTGAAAGCTGGGGATTGGACACAAAATAATATTTGACCCATTTGAAAATAGTTGGACGTGTAATAAAGCTCGATACGTAAGTCCTGCTCATACCAACTCATTAATAGAAATCTAATGAATCGTATGCTCATTTACCATTCTCTATTGAAGTGTAATGAAACCGAATCGTTTTTGATAAAAAATAGATTACCTACGACAACGACGTGGGAAGAAGAAGAAGATCATGATTAAAAGTCAAGCAAGCTCCATAGACTATAGCCTATGGTGCTTGCTTGCGGGTTTAGCTATATAAACCTGGATTAACGCACGATAAGTTAATGCTATGTGTATGGTGGGATTGTAAGGGCATTACCCATTATGAGCTTTTACCGCCGGGAAAAACTATCAATTCGAATCTTTACTGCTAACAGTTGATGAGATTCAAGCAAGAAGTCACTCATCAAATATTGAGAGAGTTTGGTTGGGAAGCGTTAATGCATACATCATATAGCTCTGACCTTGCACCTTCAGATTTTATCTGTTTCGGTCTAATCAGAATTCTTTAGTTAGTGTTAGATTAACATGAAGAAGACTGTCAAAGCTACTTGTCGTAGTTTTTTGATTAGAAGTCGCAAAATTTATATAGCAATGGGATTATGTCACTACCTATAAAATGACAAGTATTAGAACAAAATGGCACATATACATTAAAATTAAATGTAAATGAAATATGATGAACAATTATTTTTAAGTTGTTTTTAAAATACCAAAGAACTTTTCTCCGAACTTATATATATTTATAATGAACTGTTTTCGCAACTACAAAATAGTTCTGTTACAAAAATATCCGAGAATGGAATTATCCAAGCGCAAACAATGGACCCCGCCTTTTCTTTTTCTTTAGGCGCTTTTGATGGGTGTTTATATTTCATTTTTAAATAAATTTATTTTATATGGTGGAAATTTCGAGAAGCTATAACCCTTGTTTGTTTAAATAAGATGTGACATATTTATGACTCGTTCGTTTCGAATGATGTATCGACTTGTTTATATTTCAAGAATGTTCTGGATGGCCGGAAGGCGGATATAATAAGTAAAGTGCGAGCGCAACGGAATTGGGTTTTATTTCTACGATTCTACGATCAGGGTGTTCACAAGTCAAGTGCAATCAACGAAAAATGTTCAATAAGTTCCGTAGAGAATTATTGTGAGACTTTTTTCTGAATATACGCCTTCTGCTTTTCTACTTCCACTGCTTTCTGTGTTTCCTTTCATCTGGCCTCAATGTTTAATTCGCTAATAGAGTCATTTCTTAACAATGTATAAACACAACCAACTAGTTATAATTAATTCTTATGTTTTTATTTTCAAATTTTCATTAAATTCCTTGCAGTCTGCTTTGTCTTTACGTTATTTGTTTCTATATTTGATTCCGACTATAATAAAATAAAAAAAAAATCAAGAGAACGTTGATGGGATGCAGGGTAGATCTAAAACACAAAAATTCATGGTCGTTGAAGGAATTTAAAATTAAAGAAAACCAATAAATAAATATCGATAAAATTGTAATAATAAACGCAGAATGTAAATAAAAGACACAGAGAAACAACGGAGCATACGAATTACGCGCTACGCACAAACAAGAAAATACAAATGGGCGACGGAAAGGGAGCTGCCAGTTATGCCAAAAGCTTATGAGAGCGTCGTACTGTTGCCATCAAGGTTGATATCGAGAGTCTCTGATAGATAAGTCACTTTTAAAAAGCTACCATAATAACACTCACAATCAAAAAAGCGTATTGGCTAAAATACGCATTTTATCAAAACTCGAATAATTCTGTCCAATGGTGATCTAAGTTCTACTAATGGTGGTACCTTAACAAGACACCGACCGCTCAAAAATGACTGCTCTGCCTTCTTATTTTTATAACGAAAAAACTTTTCCTATACACGAGAGTAGATTGGCATAGGTATGCGCCTTGTGTAAATGTTAAATCAATATTTTGAGTTTTACGTGCGAACATGAAATTGGTGTATGAGATACACCAAGGTTTATAAGGTAAATCATTATTTTATGTGGTGATAATTATAGGATGTATCCAGTGTCGAATCGGGTCGGAAGTGCCCATGTGGCTCCCTACAAGCACAGGACTCAAGATTGGATAACGGTAGATAGGATACTATCGAAAAATAATGAATTTATATACACGTTAAGCGAAGTCTCGTTTTAATGCGCTTCAACGCTGAAAATCGTCTCTCACAAGTGACTTGCGAGAACGAAATCGCGATAATTACTCAATATGCAACATATAGGTGGCGTACGTGCTGATATGCATTTTATACTGTGATAAAAGTTTACATGCTCATGCAGGGTCGGACTGGGCTTGAAAGGCCCGGGTGGTATTACGAATTTAAGGACTCCCAGAAGCTTTCGATAAGGGTAGATGGGATTTACTATTTTAATGATTAAAAACATAATTCGAAACAGATCATTCAGTTGATTCATTCAAAAGTTGCCGCAGTCCAAAAATTTCTAAAAATGTGCTTTTTCAAATTAACTTTCTCATTTTTTGACATGTCCATTTTAATACATCCATCATTTTATACATGGAAAAAACTACCTCAAAAGCTGCAAAACAGATTCAAATCGGTTATTTTCTTCAAAACAAATGGACTTCAAAAATTAAAAAAAAAACTTTTCAAAATAACCTTCACAGCTTTTCATGAGGCACTACTTTTAAAAAGACATCATTGTTGTACCAAAAAACGGCATCGAACTCCACAATTTATTAATCAATAAATTTTGTTGTCCAAAACCAAAAAAACTGGTCAAGAGCACGTCGGACCATGTTCATTATAGGGTTCGGAAGCCGTTATTGCAAAGAAACGCACTGTAAATGAAAAAAGTATGTTGCTACACTTTTTCCATGATTTCCACACAGAATATTCATAAGCACCTATAATTAAAAAAAAAACAAGTAGGCATGTCAACTATTACTGTCAAATAGTGTGAACTAATATGCATCAGCAAGAGTACATCGTCAAGGCACTTATGTAATTTTGTTGAGAAGCGCAGTTTTTCGGCATTAACTCGAAAACAGTATATCCGGCAATGTTCAAAATAATTTTCGTTGAAAGTATGTATTAAGCGTTATCTTCTTTATTTTTTTCATATTTTTGATAATACGGTTTTGATAATAGAGTGGGGGGACACAATTTCTGCAACTTTCGGAGCATTATTTCTGAAATTAATCATCTAATCAGAAAAATTACTTAAAAACCTTAAAGTGTATTTAAAAGAACTGTCGAAGAGTGAATTTCACGTTGACGTTTGTTTGTATGGAGAGCACCCCTTAGAAATATTTATTTTTATTATTCAACCACCAAACTAAGTAGCGGCTCGCACAAGACACCTACACTATAAATTTCATCAATGTAGGTCTTGTAGTTTTTGAATAACTAGCATGTGGCATACGGACGGACGGACATGACATGACATTAGTATAAGGGTTCCGTTTTTGCCATTTTGGCTAGGAATCCTAAAAAGCGCCATTATAATTTTTGAGCTTAAAAATGTACAAGAAAGTCATACATCTGAGTTAAATAGCGAGTAGTTTCAGGGATGGTGTCGTGGTCAACCGTTTTTCGAATTTGTCTGTTTGATTTCTCTCTGAGTATGAATGAACTATTTTACATGTAGGTCGTAAGCCTGAGGTTATAGGTATAAGATGTGGTAGGGGCCCGCGCAGGCTGGGGCCCGGCTGGTAAACGCCACCTCGACTGTATGACCAGTCCGATGCTCAAGGTATGCAACTTTGACAGACGTCCAAACCACTTCTGGAAAAATATATAGCGTCCATTGCTGGTTGGACTAAGACATCTTCGTCGTCTTCTTCCTCACTCTTAGAATGTGAGTCATTCATGTCTTGCTTATGCGGTCTAGGTGAAACGTGTTCATCCTAAAAAGTTTTAACAGTTCAACAAAACTATTTGCACTAGATTCCAGTTCTTTTGACAGCAATTCTCGATCGCCATTTGCAATTGATGCGAGAGACTTTAGTGCGTCATTAGGAATCCTATTTTTTTTTATTCCATTGAAGTTTTTCGGGTCCAAACATACAAACTTAAATCTTCGTTGCAAATGAATTATTCGTTTATTTTAATTAAAGCTGGTTAATAATGACTTTGTACACAGAAATATAATAGAATATCTTTGGGTCTGCAGCCATTGGCGTCACTTCGTCTTGTATAACTCGTTGTGTTTCTTCGATTTTTTAGAAATTTTTTGTAACGCCAATGTGGTTTGTACGATGATATCAATGTTTTTGGTGTGCATTAAATTTTGAACATCAGATGCGAATAAACTTACAGTTTTGAAAAAAACCGTTAATAGTATCTAAATGTCTTCACAAATTCATATCTAAACTTTAGATGAGTCCTCAAGCTTTGTTGAATGCGAAGGCTGTTGGGATTGTTTCAAATTTAAAAAGGAATCCATAAATTCCGGAATTGGAATTTAGCAACGAAACCTATGGCTCGAACTCCGTGCTTGAAGAGATGGCACTTATAGTTTTTATTCACGCGACGTATCGAATTTTCTCCATAACAGTCGTCAGGGCTTAATTATTAGCCCGCCATCTCATTTTTCCGATATTCTGCAATATCGGAAAAAACAATAAAATTCATTTCTCGGCAATTGTGGCATTTCTTGGAGGAGCAATTTCAGAAAGTTTTTGAATTTTCCTGTAATTGTTGTCTGTCAATACAATTGGGGGTAACGCAACGCTATCGATATTTATACCAGCTCCGGTGTAGCTAGAAACTGAGAAAATTGTGCCTTTAAGAATAGAAATGCATACATTTGTTTCTTATTGTGCTGTGTCTTGTATGAGTGGTATCGGTACAGCCGCCGCTGCTGTGCGCTGTTCTGAACTACTTGCATGCGAAACAGAATTAAATTTTCGTTTGACTCAAATATTGATGATGGTGATAGTCATATGAAAATTATATATGTGTATATTTATATATATATATATATATATATATATATATATATATATATATGTGTGTGTGTGTGTGTGTGTGTGTGTGTGTGTGTGTGTCTGTGTGTGAGTATGTGTATATTATAGCTCTAAACTTCACAAAAAGGCATTGAAATCGTTTTCGGAAATTAAAAAAAAAACACGCCATTTTTCCTTGTCTACAACATAAAGGAAGCCTCATTACAATATTTCAGCTATCTAGGTTCAAAGGTTTGAGCTGGGCGTTGATGAGTTAGTCAGTTAGGACTTTTCTATTTATACATTAAGATTTCTAAAAATTTCGCATTATTTAAAATACTTTATATATATGTAACTTAAAATTCACAGCAACTGAAAAAAAAATGTATTATAAAACGTAACTTAGATCTAAAACAGATAATTTTGACAGATCCCAATCGCTTTAATTTTGAATGTAAAAATTAATTAAGACGTGAAACTACGGGTAGAGCTGGCAAATTTGTAAATTTGATTTGTTAAGTTAGAAAGAAACAACTGTATTAAATCTATTAATATGGCCGTGTTTCGTTCCAATTTTTGGAATCTTCAATGAAATGTAGTCGTGAAGGAAAACCTGGTCTGCTGGATTGGAAGTCGGTGTTCGTAATGCGATCGTTCTTTTATTTTCCGTTTCTCGGTACCAGATTTGTGTGTATTTGCGGTTGAACGTGACTGGAAACGTACATTAATTTAAGTGATACAAATACAACATTAGATAAAAAGGGACCAAAACAATTTTTTTTTTCGTAAAGCAATTGAAATAATAAACAACTTACCTTTTCTACTATAATGGCAATCTAGTTTTTCGATGTACTTTACATATATAACGAGACAAAACAACACACATCATACATCAAAACTTAAAACGGCATCAATAAATTACAAAAAAAAAACACTTAACATTATGAACTTGCAGTAACTGGAGTATCACTGGGAATATAAGCCGAATAAACAATGGAATACGATGCCGGGAGTCGGAGCAAGCGTCGGGAATTTCCTGACACGAAGATTCTTTGCTTGGCTAATAGTAGGTGAGCCCCAGATGCTAAATTTGCAGGTACTGAAGCGTCAAGGGGACCTATTTGACTGTGAAGATTAAGTCCTAAAACGAAAAAAGTTTATTTTAAGTTTTTCATTTTTGTGGGGGAAGAGCGCATAAAAATTTTCAAAAATGCAAAAGAAAAACAGTTACATAGAAATACTCGAGCGCGTTAGACATTCATAATGTATACACGCTACGTGTTTCTAATAACCAAAAGATATTAATCTGACGATTAATTAGTGGGGGGTGGTCGTAAAAAGGGGTCAAAAAAAAAGTTATTCGAGCGTGTCAGATATTCGGAGGGTATGATAAGTGAACTCAAAAAAGTTGTCTATTCAAATGGCTGACAATTTAGACGTGACCAAAAGTCATGACCGATTTTTAAAAATGAAAAAAAAAAACTGTGACCTTGAAATACTCGAGCGCGTCCGATTTTCATATAGACGATTCAACTTGATGTCAATTATATGGATGAATCTATCTAATACCTTCAAACGAGCAATTCTTGTATATTTGTTTGTTTATATATACCAGCTATCTCGGAAACGGCTCTAACGATTTTCATGAAAAAATTATATTTAGATAAAGTTTAGTGTTTCAAGTTTATTTACATAGGTGTTTTTCCCGGGAAAACACGATTTTCCAAGAAAAAAATAAAAACCGGGATATGAATGCTTACTTCCTAAATATATAGATATTTCGCTACGGACTTTATACTTGTCATGGAGCAGCAGCTATCACGTATGCTTTCTATGCACAAGATCCCGAATTCGAGCCTGGGGTGCATCTCGATTTTTTTAATTTCTTTTTTTTATCTTTTAATTTTTATTATTATGACAAGCATTTTTATCTTGCAAGTTAAATTTGATCCACTTCCAGTTTGCTTTTTTAAATTAATTTTATCAAAATAACCTCAATATTAGTTTTATTTTATTTTCATGGTTGTTTTTGGAATAATTTGAAAATGTGTCGTCGTCAGTTGTGGTCCATTCAATGGGAAACGAGTGCCATCTTGTGTTAAAAGATAAAACTACGATCTCAATTAGATCTCAATACGATCTCATTAGTAGCACTAAGTAAGTAGTTAAATATGTCGAATATTACAAATTGCACAGAAATCATTAAAAAATATTTTGGAAACATTAAAATCGCCTGAGACAACCATATTTTATAATTTTAATATTACGACACTTGATATTTTACTGGTGATAATGGACTGTTTTTTAATCAGCGAAATGAAGTGACATTAGTTTTACAACTTGGTATATTAACACTTAGTGTATCCAAAAAATAATCCGAGCAAAGCTCGGTCGCCCAGCTAGTATTGTTAATCTGACGATTTAAAAAAAAATGCTTCATTTCTGGTTTTTTCTTTTATTTACTGGATGTTATACAACGAATATACAAATATATATAGTGAAAATTATATCATTTATAGATATATTATTACATTATTGAAATTTATATAAAACGCATTGTATGAAATTCACAAAATATGACAACAAACAAACCAAAGCGTCGGACATCTACAAAAGCGAACACATTATTGTGATCAGCTGAGATGGCATCATGGCGGCAGACGGTTGTGTAGAGATGGTGTGACAGAGTTAGAGATAGAGAAAGAGTGAGAAGGAAAGAGAGGAGCGGAGTGGAAAATACATAGTTCTCACCAGCTTTATTGATGGTTTTATCTACATCGCCCCATGAAAATCGTCAGATTATAATATCTCCATAATTCTTAAAGAATTTCCTTTAAAATAAAAAAAAAATTCAATCGCGCTCGAATATTTCGAAGTGACTTTTTTTTTACAACTTTGTTACTCGACCATATCCTTATGTCACGCTTAAATCCTCAAATCATTGAAATGCATACTTTTCTACGTGTACTTAACTTATCTTAATCTGACGCGCTCGAGTTTTTCTGAGGATCAATTTTTTTACTAATCTGATCGTCTGCTCTCAACGCGCACCCCTATATTAAGGGTGCATACTTGGTAGGGGTACATAATAACGTGCAAGGTTTTCCCTCATATGATTTTCTGACGCGCTCGAGTAACCCGCAAAATCCCCGCTTGGGCTCCTCTACCATAATGCGTTCCATTTCTCCACAAATATGAGAATGAATAAATATGTTACGATCTATATCCGTTAATTTATAAATGTTGTTGACGAATTCCAATAATGCTATTTTTAGTGAAAATATCAATCCAATAAGGGCTTAATCATAATTAATTTTTTAACTTTTCGCTATAAAAATTGAAAACTCTAGTTGATGTTGCGTGTTCGAGTTGTACTATCTTTATGTCGGTCGCGAATCGATATAAAGTATTTCTTTCGAATTTTTTGAGAATTAGTACCGAATTAATGGAGTTTTTAAGAATATCTAAAAATGAATTTTAATTTCATTTAATATTTGTGAAACAATATTAAATGTATCATGTTATAATGATAGCATTCACGTCTAATAAGTCGCTTCGGTAAAAAGTTAACACCATTCAAAAATTTTAAAACTATTTTCAGCGATGGCTTTTTCGAGTTCAACCATTTTACGAATTTTTCTATTACATTTCTCTCTAATTGTATGAACGAACTATCTGATCTGGTGTACAATCAGGTTCTAAAAGTTGGGACGGAGCCAGCGCGGGTCTCCTATCCTACCTACCGCCTGTCTTGCCACAATTTCTGCTAGTCAGGCCCGGGGAACTCTCCCCGGGCTGGGGCCCGGCCGCCAAACGTCACCTCAGCTATATGGCCAGTCCGACTTTGGAGGTGTCATAAAGAATGGCCGGGTAACATAAACGCGGTACGACTGCTGCCTGCGTTGGGTTTCTAACGGTTTCCTCTTTGACAATACAATAAAAAATCGATAATACTATTTACTAACGATATCGATAAGACTAATCGATAGTCTATCATGCTTTTGTCTTCTCTCCGCCAAGTATATGAGTGTATCCTATGGTCAAACATGTTGTATTTCACGCAGAGTTAAACTCTTGGCACAGTAATAGAAGGCAGTCACCATTCTCATTCATTCTTTCACCTCCAAATTTACTTAAGAATTTTTTATATGCATCCCGCTGTACGTACGCCCACATAGCCACAAAAATCACGTAACATGATGATTCTTTCATTTCTGTAACATTTCAATAGTATGTCTCTTACATCAGCCCAAAACTTCTCCCACTCCTCGAGCGGTTTGGATGTATCTGGGGTGTATGCGCTTAAAATAAAAGTCTAATTTCAACCCGAAGCCAGAGGAGCCTCGGAATTACACATTTGTAGCCGTTTACAAATCTTTACTTTAGACGTATTATTTCACATCACTAGCCTTGTACGTATAAAAAAGTTGCTAGTAATTTTATTATTAATACGAACTTGACTGTTAAAAAGTTGTAGTGTCTCGATCGGGGTTTCGGATGTCCATGGGCGATGGTGACCAACTAATCTCTAGTGGTACGGTATATATCATTAAAATTTACAAAGGAAGTATTACATTTAGATATCCATTCGGTTTGAAATGAAGGGGTGGCGCCTCAGTCCTTACACACATAATCTTGTAGAAGAACTGCATTACACGGCCCTCAGATGGTGTCATTTCGTTGTCAGATTCTGAAATTTAAAATTGCTACATCTCCTCTTTCTTCGTGCCCTGTGTATTTTCAGTGCACCATTTCGATCCGTTTTAGATGACCATATCTATGATATTGTCTTGGTTCATCGTGAATTTCCAAGTAAACGTGGACTTTATGCACAGCACAAAAATGTGAATCAGACCGACACGTGGAAAGATAAAATTTGCAAAGAATAGTGGTATGACAAGAATATTAATGATTTTTCGTTAAATAACTTCAGGGTCGTTCAAATAATTGCACAATTGTTACAGCAATTATTTAATGTAATAACGTCATGGCCACGCACGTGGTGCACACCTGTAACGTGTATGTGGCCATTGTACATGAACACGCCACGTGTAAATAATATATAGTCGTTTACATAATATAGTCACGGTAATGGCTAATGAGACGACTTGTATTTTTGATAGCAAAAATAATTCGACGTAAAATAATAACAATGTATAGTACTTTTAATAACATATACTACGTTTAGTTTATCGAAATGGGTTTATAGTTCAGTTGTGAGTGAACAAGAGACGAACTTACGTATGTACAGGTCAAACACAAAACTCTTCTTTTGGGCTTCGCCCTAGTCGGGACTAATAATTATTATGAACGTTAATGACATAAATAATTATGATTTTTTGTTAATAGGATGATGTTGTTATTATCTAATTATCTCGCCATTTTCGTTGTCGAACAATTTAAGTTACTTTTTCTACAATCACAATTAGAATCACACCCGGTATTACAAGAACAAATATCATTTTCAACAAATTTTCAGAAGTTGATGGTTGATTCATAATACTATGGTACTTTTCCCATCCGCATTGTTTTTGTGACTTTCATGTCCCATCTACTTGAAAGTAAACTCTTTGTATGTGTTTTGAAATAGTATCGAGTGTAGTTACTAATGAAATTAAGTTGCTCTCGACTTCATTATACGTGTTTGCGATACACATACACGCACACTCAAACAGGGGCGCGCGCACGCACATAGACAGAGGTATAGACATCACTCGGAAAATGGGCGAAACATATTGCCAGGGCTCTAAAAGGTCAAGACTTAGTTAAAGCCTGATTTTCGAAAATCTGACTGAAAACAAAAAATATGAAAATTTTTCAATTTACATAGTGGGAAGTTAAAAACGACCAAAATCCAGCCAACTGCGAGCTAGATTCGTACATGAATGGTTCCATTCTATCGTACAATATTTAACTATACATACGTATATTTTAAAAATAGATTACCAAAATAATAACACCGCAATTTTAACAGTATATCGCAAAGTAATAGACAGGGTTTCGTAAAGCATCCGGACAGCATGAGGTCGCTCGTGCGTATGCGACTATGCGTGCTTGCGGCTGCAGCTCGGTCGGGAACGTCACCTCCCACTCGAGCCTCGCGATGAGCCAGCCGTCGCCTAGCAATCGCGAGCACATCTCGCGCGCCGCGTAGGAACTTGAGTCGGCGCCTATCCGTTGCGTTAACCGAGGAGGTGCTGGTAATTAATTATGAATTCAAAATTGACATGTGTAATTTAGATTAATCTACCTTTTTCGTACCTATGCCTACCGTGCACGCGAGGTTAAGCTTAGGGCACCAGCACTGCGATGTAGGCTTACTTCAATCCACGAGTGTGATAAATTTATTTTTCCAAAACTATTATTGTTAGTGACAGCCGCGTCTTTAATATCAAAAGTTGATAATGTGTAAAATAAATGTGTATGAAATAAATGTTATATATGCGGACTTAGGTTAAGTATTCCTTTTTGTGTTTTTGTGTACATTAAATAGTTAGAATAGTTGTCTTTTATTATCCGGGTAGGGATTAGTTATTAGGATTATTGATAGGAATTATAATATCTGTTTGCCTATATTATTGTTTGTATGTTTTATTTATTTCTTATTTTGTCGTGTTTAATTATAAATACGAAAGTATTGTGATGCACATATGATTTGGATATTAAATTGTGCCTTAACGGGAAGATCATTGGCGGGCCAAGAGCCGGGGTGGTTTGCATGGTATGGTCGCGAATCGGCGTACCGAGCGCATGTGGCGCTTCTACGGTAAATATGTGAAGTGCATGGCCACGCCCCCTCGTATGTAGTGTATGCAGTTCATTTGTGCAGGCGGATGCGCCACCTGTAAATTGCAGCCATTTCGGTGCATCGTCGCAGTTGTTCTACGGCCGTCACATGTGAAGCTCGTGCTGAAATACAGAAGTAGAAATATCAACGCTGTTCATCATTTCTGCCCACACCGCGAGGAATTCGTCCTCCGACGCGATTGTAGAAGAAATCCCAAGTACGGACTTACGCGGCGGTGGAGAAATCGCCGTTACAATTACACTGAACGAGTGAGATAAGGAGGTGTTACTCCGCGTGCGTGCGCTTTCAATTTCATTATTTACTAGCGACCCGCTTCAACTTCAAATGGGTGTAACTTAGAAAAAACATAAAAAATTATAATATATGGGTCACGTAATTTGGGTATGTTCCCTTTTTTTTTATGGCATAAATTTATATAATGATTGGACAACAAATATTTAAGACGAAGCAAAAAAGGGATATGGCGCTTCAATTAAGAAAAAACGAAACCTTTGCATATATACTTTCTATGGTGCAGTCTATGTCTATCGAAGATTTCTTACTATATTTTAGTTTTCTTATATGTTTCAAGAATAAAAAAAAAAATGTTTTCTTTTTTTTTATTTTCAGGCTATATTAATATTGTAATACGTAATACAATAAATTAAAAAAAAAAACTTATTACTTTAACAAGTTTTTTGGATCGTGACCCCCTTTAAGTTTTAACTTTAGTTTATTTTACTATTTATTGTTATAGCGAAGCCTGCGAAACTTTCAAGTCTCTATGTATTATGTAATGTAGCAGACGGACTGATAGCGAAGGCTTATAAATAGGGTGCCGTTGATGCCTTTTGGATATGGAACCCTAAAATGTGGGACATTACAATGGGAAAACTATTGGTTTTTCAGTAAGAGAAGAACAAAAAAAAAAAAGGAAAAATTTAGGGTATAAACCTAAACCTAATTTGCATTGGAATAATTCTTCTATATCTAAATTTTTGATTACAAATATCAATTCGATAATTTTTAATTATCGTAACTTCTAGTAATAATATTACACTAAATAAACGAAGTTACTGAAATTCAAAAATAAAAAAAATCCCGTGTCTTTTAAATGGAAAAAACAACAAATGAATTGTGGCAAACCTTAATAAGGGCTCTAATAGGCACCAAAATTTTTGTTTTTAAATGTACTTTTAACTTTTCAACAACATTACAAAAAAAAAAAATTGTTTTGAAACACCATCATATGTAATATAATGTAAGATAAGACACAGCACTCGATTAAATAGAAGTATACTGGTTAAGACAATATGGCCTTCCTACTTCTGCAAATATGAAACGCTGTGATGTAGAAGCGTATATAAGGTGGTCGATGCAAATTCGCCAAGTTTTCTCCCTCTGCGTTTCGTCGCGACAAGGTGCACCCGCTACGAGTCAAAGTGAGTTACCTCTCTCAATTGTTTCGTGTTATTGAAATAACAAATGTTTAAAATATATATGTGAAAATATTATGATAATACATCATAATATATTCTATTTTTAAAATTTACGCTAGGTTTTGAGATTTATGTACATCTAGTCTGTGAACGTTCGTCGTCTTCTAATAATTTTACTGAACATTATTTCTTAAATTTAAATTATTTCAAGGCATACAAGGTAAGCAAGAAAATGCTTTTAAACCTTAAAATGTTATCTTTGAACTTATTAACTAAATATTGCAAAAATAGCATAATATCAATTTCAGCTTTTTATATATTTATGTAATCTAGTGATTGTTTTAATTATTTATAATCAAGTCATTAAAGTTTCATAAAATATTTTTGAGGAGCTTGTGCGCACTAGTACTCGCTACTGCGTACGCGAGTAATTTAAGAGCTTTTACTCGCTATTCCATTTAGATGAAATCAATCACCTCCCCGCCGATACATATTCTTCTGCTGGTTTCGAATCAAATAGAGGGAATCCGTCCTCGGGCCCTCCATGCAGGCCCAGCGTGTATTGAGTGGCCGCGGTAATTTGTGGCCACTGAGAGGAAGTCGGCCGGGACCAACGACTTTGCGCGGTCGCCGAGGACGGGGCGATTGGGTGCATTTCACGTAAATCAAAAGCACGCTGACCTACCCGGCCGGAACAGGCGTCTCCTGGCTTCACGGCGCCGCTCTGAGCCGCCGTTGGTGGCCGCTGCTCTATGCATCGACATTCATTTCTTCAATCGAACAACCAAATAAATCAAAATTTGATGTGTTGATTTACTTGCGCGTTTAAATGCCATAGCTATAAAAGTCTGTATTTTGGGCATATTTTTCATTATCTCGACTTAGAACCTTTACAATTTCTTCACAGCTCCGAGGACCTCAGACCCAAGCATTTGGTATTAATTTCAAGGTGATTCATATCTCCACGCGTCCCTGGAAAAAAAGGGTCTAGACAGACAGACGGACAACGAAATGATTTCATAAGGGTTCTTTTTTTTCTTTTGAAGTAGGGTACCATAAAACCAATATTTTACCAAAGTTTTAATTATTTTTATTCTTAGCTTATTTTTAGTCTTCGTGCATAGGTGGATAAAATATAAGATTTGCGTTTTCGGATTTACCAGTATGGATATAGAACGAGTTCCTTCATATTCCTTCATTAAAACTGCTGTAAAGTCCGATCGCAATACCGCCCTCGATTCTGTTAGTAACTTATTTTACTCATAGATGGATGGCTTTCTATTAGTGAACGAATTTTTTGAATCCGTTTCGTAGCTCATATAGTACAAAAACGCAGACGAAGTTAGGAACAAAGGTTAATTTTTAGGGTTCCGAGCCAAAATGGCAAAAAGATGACTAGTGGACGGACATGATGAAATTATAAGGGTTCTGCCTTTAAGTTTCGTCATGTTCATCCGTCCGTCCGTCTGTCCGTATGTCACAGGAATTTTACTCTAAAACTGTAATATGCATATTGATGAAATTCGGAGTATAAGTGTCTTGTATAAACGGCTTCTTAGTTTGGCAATTAAATAACAAAAATAAATACTTCTAGGGGAAGGGAGGTTCTCCATGCATGTAACAGAAAACGAAAAAAATATTTTTCAGCAAACATCAACGTGTGTCACATATTTTGACAGTTTTTTTTAAATAACCTGGAATATGATCAGGTATAATGTTTTTGAGTTATTGCCGAAAAACTGCGCTTCTCAACAACAGGACGTAAGTGCTATGAAGATATGCTCCTTTGATGGTGCACCTTAGTCTACACTAGTTCAAGAGTATTTAATCGACATACCTACTTTTTTCATTTACGCATTCATTTTCATATACGCGAGTGAAATGCTTAAACCTAGTTTACGCGAGAAACATGAAAAAAAGTGTAAGAACGTAGTACTTTCATCTGCAGTGCATTTCTTTGTAGTAATGGCTACGAAACCCTACAGTGAACATGGTCCGATATGCTCTTGACCGCATTTTCTTTTTTTCAGAAACTTCGTTCATGCGTAGTACAACACATGACCAAAAGTTCGACTTAGATAAACGAATACCTAAGAAACAAACACATAGAAATTCGATTTCATATGTTAGATTCTGTAAGAGGTAATTTTAGTCCACATTAACTGCCCAGCGTAACTAATGTATTTTATTAGACAAAGATGATCATTGTATTTGAAACAGCTTCGCAAATAAAAACTGCGCCAGCATGGACATAGAATGAATATTTTCTTCTTTCCTATAAAACGATATTAAGTTTAATCCCGGACGCGTTTCACATTTTCGATTGTAGTCCAGTTTCCACACTCGCTTCCAAACCTGGTCCCGTTATCGGTTTCGGCCCTAGCCCCGTTTTCGATTTTGGTCCCGGTCCGGCTTTCAATACCGTTTCCGCTATCAGTCGCAGTTCCGATTTGGACGGATCTGGGGGAAAATACCAACATCAAAATAAAATATAAGCTATATTACTCGGGGATAGAGTAGTTTTTATGGGTTAAAGAATTATATTATTCAAATTCTCTTAGGATTATAAAATCACGGATGAAGCCAGGGATTATTTTATGTTAGGAGTTATGTTAGCAGCCTAATTTACTCAAGATCAGTGCAAATATCTAGTTAGTACTCATTTTTAGATATCTTTCTTGGCGTGCATACAACCTATCGACAAACTTTCATCGTAATTGGATCAGCGGGTTAGGTACGCATAGAGGACGAACATGTACAAAGATTTGTATTTATGTAGATTACATATGGAAAAGATAAAAATAATTGCCGTGCGTTGTCTTCAGGAGATAAACATACACCATCGCTGACTTCCTCGGATATTTTTATGACATACAATTTCATATTGTATTATTTTGATGTATTTCTTGAGGCTTAGACAGGGTTAGTGCCCGAAAATATAGTCTGGTGAACAAGTTAAAAATCCTGTTAATCCTTGATAAAGGTCCTAAAAATGTGAGCGAAAGCTCATTCAATTCGAAATGACCTCTAGATAAATCGTTTTTAAGGATTGCACTGCTCATAAAAATTGTAAAATTTATAAAGAGATTAAGGACAAAAAAAGGTATTTAGTTTTTTAATTATATCCCAAAAATGATTAACATTTGAGAAATTTGGAATAAACATCCTTAAAGTGGAGGATCAATAAAAACTTGATAACTCTAGGAACTCTATCTGTGTTATTTATAATTTTAATTTAACTACTAAAATAAAACTCCGCGCAGCCATTTCGACACCGGCGTGTCGCCACTGAACAGAGTGCGATAGCACGAGTATATGATTTTTTTTTTACATATTATAATTTAAAAATTTAAAGTTAAATATTAATTTAAAAATTTATAAAAATTACGGTGTCATCGTAATACTTCAAAAAAATTATTTGCGTTGAAAAATAAATTTTAACTACATTGTTCAAAAAGTTACACATATGTTAATTAACTAGTTTTCGTTGGACTTTGGTTCTCATAAAAGGTCACATAAAATTTTAAATAATTTTATTGACCTATATTTTTTTTACTTTTTGAGACCTTTCTGGAATATATTTAGAATACATATTAGATTACATGATAAAAGTTTATAAAAGGTTTTTATTTTGTTTACAATAAATATTTAAAGTTGAAAAGTAACGATTCATTTATCGTTTTTCCATAATAGAGTTGATTTAAAATTCCACACGTATCCCTTGCAAGAATAATATTCACTTAAGTAGAAAGTTTGAATACAATTTCGATTCGCAATGTGCGAAAAATTTATAAAACTTCTTTATAATACTGTAAATTGAAGCATAAATAAGATAGAAACGAAAAACCTTTATAGTTTAGGTGAATTTCAATATGGGCTTAACGCACTGTGTCACTTATTTACTTAGCTGCATTTACTTAACCGGCGCACATCACCGCCGGGGACGGGCCGCCGCAGCCCGCCACTGACCTTCAGAATGAGTTTATTAATAAATACGGTGTTTATTAAAAACCAAACTTAACCTATCCACACACTGCTTTTATCACACCACACACACACATCTTATACACGGTAATTCCAAAAGCAAATCAGCTCTTTCAAATCAAATAGACGGTGAATGTATGACGATGATGAATGGATGACGTGGCCGCATCAAAACCATGGATTCGTTCAAGAGATATTGTAAGAGAATCTTTTCCAAAAAGAGTAATTTTTTGGGACATTGTTTAAACTTCTTTAGCGATAAGTTTTAAGTTTAATCAGCATTTGAAAAAAAAAACAACGTCAATTGACGTAAGCCGCATTAAAATTGATAATATTTTTCTAAAGAGATAGATATATATATATATAGAAGAAAAAATTTCTAAAAAGCATTTTACGGAATATTTCTTAAGCTATGATTTCTATAAATTTGTGCCTTACATCGGCGCACGCAACTTCCGTAAGTTTTTCGTTCGAAACAACTTCATAGTGTCTTACATCGGCGCAAGAAATTTCCATAAGTTTTTCGTTCGAAACAACTTCATAGTGTCTTACGTTGGCACACGAAACTTTCGTAACTTTATCAATCGAAACAACTTCATAGTGTCTTACATTGGCACACGAAACTTTCGTAACTTCATCATACGAAACAATTTTATTATGTCTTACATCGGCGCACGAAAAGTCCATTAGTTTTCGTTTGAAACAACTTCATAGTGTCTTACATTGGCGTGAAACTTTCGTAACTTTATCATTCGAAACAACTTCATTATGTCTTACATCGGCGCAAGAAATTTCCATAAGTTTTCGTTCGAAACAACTTCATAGTGTCTTACATTGGCGTACGAAACTTTCGTAACTTTATCATTCAAACAACTTCATTATGTCTTACATCGGCGCAAGAAATTTCCATAAGTTTTCGTTCGAAACAACTTCATAGTGTCTTACATTGGCGTACAAAACTTTCGTAACTTTATCATTCGAAACAACTTCATTAAGTCTTACATCGGCGCAAGAAATTTCCATAAGTTTTCGTTCGAAACAACTTCATAGTGTCTTACATTGGCGTACGAAACTTTCGTAACTTTATCATTCGAAACAACTTCATTATGTCTTACATCGGCGCAAGAAATTTCCATAAGTTTTTCGTTCGAAACAACTTCATAGTGTCTTACGTTGGCACACGAAACTTTCGTAACTTTATCAATCGAAACAACTTCATAGTGTCTTACATTGGCACACGAAACTTTCGTAACTTCATCATACGAAACAATTTTATTATGTCTTACATCGGCGCACGAAAAGTCCATTAGTTTTCGTTTGAAACAACTTCATAGTGTCTTACATTGGCGTACGAAACTTTCGTAACTTTATCATTCGAAACAACTTCATTATGTCTTACATCGGCGCAAGAAATTTCCATAAGTTTTTCGTTCGAAACAACTTCATAGTGTCTTACATTGGCGTACGAAACTTTCGTAACTTTATCATTCGAAACAACTTCATTATGTCTTACATCGGCGCAAGAAATTTCCATAAGTTTTTCGTTCGAAACAACTTCATAGTGTCTTACATTGGCGTACAAAACTTTCGTAACTTTATCATTCGAAACAACTTCATTAAGTCTTACATCGGCGCAAAGAAATTTCCATAAGTTTTCGTTCGAAACAACTTCATAGTGTCTTACATTGGCGTACGAAACTTTCGTAACTTTATCATTCGAAACAACTTCATTATGTCTTACATCGGCGCAAGAAATTTCCATAAGTTTTTCGTTCGAAACAACTTCATAGTGTCTTACATTGGCGTACGAAACTTTCGTAACTTTATCATTCGAAACAACTTCATTATGTCTTACATCGGCGCAAGAAATTTCCATAAGTTTTTCGTTCGAAACAACTTCATAGTGTCTTACATTGGCGTACGAAACTTTCGTAACTTTATTATTCGAAACAACTTCATTATGTCTTACATCGGCGCAAGAAATTTCCATAAGTTTTTCGTTCGAAACAACTTCATAGTGTCTTACATTGGCGTACGAAACTTTCGTAACTTTATCATTCGAAACAACTTCATTATGTCTTACATCGGCGCAAGAAATTTCCATAAGTTTTTCGTTCGAAACAACTTCATAGTGTCTTACATTGGCGTACGAAACTTTCGTAACTTTATCATTCGAAACAACTTCATTATGTCTTACATCGGCGCAAGAAATTTTCATAAGTTTTTCGTTCGAAACAACTTCATAGTGTCTTACGTTGGCACACGAAACTTTCGTAACTTTATCATTAGAAACAATTTCATTATGTCTTACATCGGTGCACGTAACTTCTGTAATTTTATTATTTGAAACAACTTAAATGTGTCTTAAAGCTTATTTCATTTTTGATAAGAAACAAAGGCTTTTGTTAACTTATAAAGTGAAATAGTGACCAAGAAAAGAAATCCTCAAGAACTGAGAATCACTTAGCGATAAAAACTGAGCTTCTCAATTAAAGGACTTAAGTGCCATAAAGATACGTTCTTTTGCTGATGCACTTTAGCTTACACTATTTTAATAGTAACAGTCGACATGCCTGCTTGTTTTTCTACTTATGGACGAGTAAAAAGCCTGTAATTATTTTGTGCTGGAAACATAGAAAAAGTGTAAAAACGTCCTTTTTTCGTCAGTAGAACATTTCTTTGTAATAATGGCTTTGGAACCTTATAATAATCATAGTCGAAATGCTCTTAGCAAGCTTCTTTTATTACGTCTTATCTAAATTTCATACGTTTAAACTAAATTTATCAAAATAAATTTTCCATTCTATATACAACACGAGCAACTTCCGGTGTTACCAAGTGTTTATTTTTTATTTTGTACCAAACATTCAACATTGAAACTGTCTGTGAGAAGAGTGATCTACAAGTTTGACAGTTTGACCGGCGTGAGGTGAGTTTAAAAAAACGCAGACGCGTTTTTTTATGAAACGGTACGCGTTACGAAGCAGTCACCCCCGGAAGCCCGTGTTTGCTGCTCACGACAATAAGATGTTTGGACAAATTTTTAATCGAGTATTATTAATATCGATGCTTTTTTTTCTCTCGATAGGATATAACATCAAGTAACGCATCAGAATAAAAATCTATCAACGAAATTTTACCTACACTTCGCACTCGTCTCACTTTGGTATACGGCCGTTGGTTTAACTTGGAGCATTCACACTCGTCTCACTTTGGTATACGGCCGTTGGTTTAACTTGGAGCATTCACACTCGTCTCACTTTGATATACGGTCGTTGGTTTAACTTGGAGCATTCACACTCGTCTCACTTTGGTATACGGCCGTTGGTATTGGTTTAACTTGGAGCATTCACACTCGTCTCACTTTGTTATACGGCCGTTGGTATTGGTTTAACTTGGAGCATTCGCACTCGTCTCACTTTGGTATACGGCTGTTGGTTTAACTTGGAGCATTCACACTCGTCTCACTTTGGTATACGGCCGTTGGTTTAACTTGAAGCATTCGCACTCGTCTCACTTTGGTATACGGCCGTTGGTTTAACTTGAAGCATTCGCACTCGTCTCACTTTGGTATACGGCCGTTGGTATTGGTTTAACTTGGAGCATTCACACTCGTCTCACTTTAGTATACGGCCGTTGGTTTAACTTGGAGCATTCGCACTCGTCTCACTTTGGTATACGGCCGTTGGTTTAACTTGAAGCATTCGCACTCGTCTCACTTTGGTATACGGCCGTTGGTATTGGTTTAACTTGGAGCATTCGCACTCGTCTCACTTTGGTATACGGCCGTTGGTTTAACTTGGAGCATTCACACTCGTCTCACTTTGGTATACGGCCGTTGGTTTAACTTGAAGCATTCGCACTCGTCTCACTTTGGTATACGGCCGTTGGTATTGGTTTAACTTGGAGCATTCACACTCGTCTCACTTTAGTATACGGCCGTTGGTTTAACTTGGAGCATTCACACTCGTCTCACTTTGGTATACGGCCGTTGGTTTAACTTGAAACATTCGCACTCGTCTCACTTTGGTATACGGCCGTTGGTATTGGTTTAACTTGAAGCATTCACTCGTCTCACTTTGGTATACGGCCGTTGGTTTAACTTGAAGCATTCGCACTCGTCTCACTTTGGTATACGGCCGTTGGTATTGGTTTAACTTGGAGCATTCACACTCGTCTCACTTTAGTATACGGCCGTTGGTTTAACTTGGAGCATTCACACTCGTCTCACTTTGGTATACGGCCGTTGGTTTAACTTGGAGCATTCGCACTCGTCTCACTTTGGTATACGGCCGTTGGTTTAACTTGAAGCATTCGCACTCGTCTCACTTTGGTATACGGCCGTTGGTATTGGTTTAACTTGGAGCATTCACACTCGTCTCACTTTAGTATACGGCCGTTGGTTTAACTTGGAGCATTCACACTCGTCTCACTTTGGTATACGGCCGTTGGTTTAACTTGAAGCGTTCGCACGATCGACCGACACTTCGGTCCTGAATCATACAATTTATCGCTCGTGACGATATCGCGTACGCTTCAACAGAAGCTTTCTTTAAATTCTGCCGCTATATATCGAGTCTATTCTACTTAAACCTGCATCTGCGACTACGTTAGATTTGATTGTTATTATTACGCTGAAATGCCAGGCGGAGTTTCATGCACACTTTCCGATCCAATCTACAGTATATGCTGAATCTCTTCGTGTATACTGATAATTTGGCTGTTCTCTTTAATTTTTTTTACCGTCAGCATATTTTCTTCTGTAACAGCCTTCAAAGAGAGCCTACTTACTTCTTCATCTGCTAAAATTACTTAACGCTTAAACACCCAGCGGTTAACAATCTATAACATAAAATATATGTTTGTTTATAATTACCGCCTTACGAGCCTCCTCAGCACCGACGTGTACCACAGCGCGGCGGATACCAACTAGTTTTCTTTAAGGGGCACATCGTTGAATATTATAGCGCAAAGTTTTAGGGATGACCTGCAGGATCAACCATTTTTCATAATTTTGTTATATATTTCACAGATGGCTGACAAGTTGTGCTGGGTGATGGCGGTGGCGTTGTTCGTCTTTTTTTACCCCCGTGTAGCAGGTAAGCTCATATAAAACATCTTTCATACATACATTATAATTTACAAGGCTTCCCTGGTAAAAATATGATTTCGTTTTTTCTTTGACGTTACTGCAAATCTTCGTTATTAAAGTTGCGAGTATTTCCCTGTTTTGTTAATTTAACGTGTTTCGGTTTAATTTAATTACTTTTTTGGATCACTTTATAAATTATAGCTCATAACGCTTTACATTAATTGATTTATGGGACGGATTTCTTATACATGTATATGGCGAGAAAACAATGTAACTAACAGAACAGCTGCCATCTTGGTCAAACAATTGTAAATAGATGATGCCTCCGACAGGTTAGTTATAAAAATATTCCTAATGAACGTGAGCTTTTCATAAAATGTTTTTAATATTTTTTTTAATTAAAACATTAAATTAGAACTATTTTATTTTTCGTCAATACTCGAGAAAATGAACTTTAAAATCAAATACATATAACGAATTCGAGTCATTAATTTTGACTAGTGGCCGCCCAGCGAACGAAATGCGATCATAATTCATTTAAATTTCAAGTTCGAACGTTATTAAGGTTTTATTTCCCAGATCCCGGTCGTATGTCGGTCCCGAAAACTATCGATCTTAACAAATTCCGGGATTTTTAGGATTAATAAAAATTTAAAATATATCAGTAAAAAATATGTTGTGAAAGTTTTATTTAAAATGAGACACAATTTCCTTGAATTGACATTTAGTCAGTCATGTGTGTGTGCGTGCGGGCACGCACCTCTCTATGCGTGTGTGTGTCAAACGCATGGTAGTGTGTAATGTTTTTTTTTATTAATTTAACATTTTTTATTCAGGTTACATGAAAAAATTAGCTTGCTGCTTTCTCAAACTTTAACCATGCGACTCGGCCATTCCTGCGCGTATGCGGTGCGCTTAAAAAGGGATAAAAGTTGTCTCTTCACGTAGTAATATATATAGATATTCATATTCTTATAAATCTCTAAATATTGTTTGTCCTACTACTACATAAGTTTTATTTTATAAAAAACTGTAAAAAACACACATATATAATAATAGTGATATAAACTTACGCCTATTTCCCAGAAGGGTAGGCAGAGACTGTAGATTTACACCTTAAACGATCTTTGCTTAAACTACATCACTGACATCCATCAATATTTTCATGCAAGCTCGTCGGTTTCGGGTGCATAAAATTTGGCCCTTTTTTTTGATATGCAACTATTTTGGTCTGTATAGGATTTACTAGGCCTTGCCGAACTTTTTGTTACACGTATTCAATCTATAGATTTGTTTTATTAACCTACTTTTATTCATCCTTTCCAGATTACCAAACCACCGCAACAGACCTCGTCCTACTCTAGCCACTACATCTTTCTTCAAACGACACCGCTCTCTGACATAATTGTTTCTACATTTATCTTTCCGAGACACTTCACGTATACTATGCAGCGATCGCATCTCCACCGCATTGATCCTACTTTTATTTTTCTTGGGCCATACCCAGCTTTCACTACCGTGCTTAAGCGTAGGGATTAGGACCCCATTATGGATAGCGAAGCGCGCTTGTCGTAGACGCTTTTACTGTTCATAATCGCTATTATACTTGCTAGCAAGGCCCCATTCACTTTATTTCTCGTATTTACTCTCCTTTTGATATCTTTATGATGTTTACCATCATTTGTAAATAAACGACCCAATGTACAAACTCTCTCACTTGTTCAACTTTCTCGCCTTCTACATACGTATCGCATTCAGTCGTATTTTCACCTCTTTCAAACACCAAACACCTTAGTCTCACTAACCTTTATTTTCATATCTCTATTCTTAACAGAACCATTCATTTTAGTTATCAATTCTTGCAACTCACTGGGAGCGGGAGGAGTTTTGGGCCGATGCGAAGGGTATACGAATGAAATGTAACAGAAACAAAAGCATAGTAAGGTTAGGTGTTTTTCATAGTAGGGCGGGTGTACAATGGGACGGATATGAGAAAGTCTTAAGTAAATTTTGAAACAAAAAAGTGAATGTTAATAGTGATTGCCTTCTCCTGCTGTGTCAACAGTTTAACTTGTCCGTTACAAACACTATATTTGACCACAGAAGCATACACTCATATATTTGACGGAGTACATACTCATATACCATATAGCTAAAAATGTGAGGGAGCTGGTGTTATCATGGTGAAAAACCATACCCTTTTTGTTAATTGATTCCGACCGTTTTTTCTATACTTCCTGCTAGAGTCTCATCAGCTGTTAGCAATAGAGATTGGAATTGATGGTTTTGTTCGGTTGTTAAAGCTCTAAATAAATAATGCCCTTCTAATCCAACCATACACATAGCATCAACTTATTGCGAGTTAATCCAGGTTTCGCTATAGTTTGCCTTTTGATCATGATCATTTTCGCACATTCTTATTTTAGGTAGTGCATTTTTTATCACCAATAATCAATCTTTTTAAAAACGGCTCAGTTTCATTAGGTTTTTATAGAGAATCACAAATAAGTACATAATTCATAGTTTTCTTTCAGTGAGCTCGTGTGGGACACAAGTATCGAGCTTTTTTTTCAAATGGGTGTAAACTGTCTTGTAGTGAATCCGCAGCTCTTCAGATATGTTGTAAGAAATAATATACCAATTTTACTCTACTTTTTCAAAAATGGCATGAACTTTATCCGTAACAGATTGATCAGAGCGAGGTTCATCTCTGACATCAAAATTACCTGACTGAAAAAACTTGCACAATATTTTTTCTTACCGACACTGCATTAGGCCCATAAACCTTACAATTTTTGCGCAGCCTGTGTCGCATTTTTCCTTTTTTTGTAATAAAACTTTAAAATATATCGAATTTCTACGTTAGATTCACTCATTTTGGTGGACAGAAAAACAATAGAAAAATGGCGAGACGGCGTTTTAACATTTTATTTTTCTTTTTTACATGTCATCTATTTAATTTTATCATAAATATTCAGATACAAATAGCACAACTAAACAGATTTTACTCAAAATTTTTACTTATATAATAGGAAAAAAATATTTCCAACGTTCGAATAGATATCGCTAATTGCGATCTTGATGCTTCATCACTTAAGAAAATTGCCATCCCATTGGCATAATTTTTCCAAAAGCTCATAAGAAGATAGTTTTAAAAGGAGCGTTTTATGCCAAACCTTATATTGAAGCGCAGGTCTTTGCCTTCATTACATCCAAACTAACAACGAAAGCTTATTTGCTATCGATCACTTCCACCTAACATTATATCAAAATTTGTTAAGCCAAATGTAGTACCTATGCAACAAATTTGCGGCTTTTACTGATTTTCTTTTTCGTATTATTACATTAAAATCAGTAACAAGCAGTTAACGATTGTTACAGATTGTTTAAATTACAACAGCTTCGACTTTAGGTATTCTTCACACCACTACATGCCCTCTGTCAGAGTTTATTTGAAACGGCACGCCTCGGACTTACATAACACCACTGTCTGATACGCATTGAACGTCATCACCGCATGATGTTCGACGACGTAGCGTGATCTCGAATTTGACAAAAGTTAGTCGGTTGACCCGTTTGTGATCGAGAACCACTCCCCCGCATCACTAAGAGCTGTAAAACTTACGCTTATTGTTACTATGTATAATTCTATGTTCGACGTGTGCAGTTGCTTTGACGTGCGGCTCGCAGACGTGCGGCGCCAACGCGCAGTGCGCCGACGGGGCAGCGGCTCGGTCTGCTCCTGCCCGGACGGCTACTCGGGGGACCCGCTGACGCAGTGCGTCGAAAACATCGCGTGTGCTGGTATGTTGAACATTATACAATATCCTTATAAACTTTATAACATCGTCCCTAATGTGAAATGGCCGAAATACGCTAGCTGCACGTTTATTTTGCTGTTAGATAATTGAACTCAGAAGAACAGATTGAAAATTCATCAATATTTAGGGGTGTCACTCTTAAAAAGATAAGCTTTCACCCTCTCTTGAAGAGTGCGTTTATTCATGTAATTTTTGTCCACCTTTTAATAGCTTCGTTCCATAAAATGTAGTTAAGCTCAAAGAACTGCTTGGTACATGTGCTCGAAATCGTACTTATTATCTTCAGATTGGACATAAAAATTACTAATATGTTATATTTAAATAACTAATAAACTTATAAATTACTCATATTAGGTGTAACTTTTGTACTAAACCAGCCTAATTTCATTTTTATGTAAAGTGATTGGTAAATGCGTGTGTGTCAATGATTAGTATTTTAATATTCGCGTCAATAAGAAAACAATTTTAGTAATATAAAGAAAAACGGTTTTAAAAAACCTATTTAAATATTTGGTTAAATAGATTCCAAAAACAACTGGCTAGTAGTTTTTAAAGACCATTTTAGGTTCCTGCTAAAGATAAATCAGACACAGTTATGTGTCCTTAGAAAAGAATTTCTTTTTTGACCCAATATTTAACAATATATAATCTATTCATATTCATATGTTTAGATTATATGTTCTTTAGTATTGCTTTAGCTTATACCGACTACATGAAAAAACAATTAATTAATAGTTTTTGGTATCTGATCAAAGAATTATTTAATTATTGTACGTTTTTGAAGGCATTTTATTTTTATTTTTTTAAAAGTCATTATATTTCATATTTTTAGTTATCGAATAACTTTATAATTAATTTCCGTTCTTTACTTTTTTGCGGAGAACGTGAAAAACAGTATTACAATCTCGAATTTGTTGTCCGCTGGTAACCATTCCAAGATCTTTACATTTTTAATTAGAGTGCAGTTGCACTCTAATTGGATTGAATTCTTATACAAATTACATAAGTTATTCTTATACTTTATGGTATAAGAGTTCTACAATTATATATTCAACATTTTCGTTCGATTTCACATTAAATGAATTTACGGTGTTTCTACTGTTATTGCTTAAGAATTCTTATATGTTTCTGCTAAAATTGTTATATTGGAATTATTTAAATGAATGAAAATCTGTAGGTACATTAATTAAAATTTAATTCTGTTTATACTAATGTTTTACTAATAACAATTGAAACGTAATTTCTGGCAACGAATCGCAGTATTATCCTCTAACTTCTAACCGTCAAAGAGTCTTTTGGCTTCCCTTATCAGTTCAGCAGCATAAGATGATAGCTACCAGACTCAAAAACTTGAATGACTACAAAAAAGAGCTCAAACACAGTATGTTTGAGGGTGTCGCTTTGATTTCACATCTTTAAATCGAAGGGATTCCACATCCTGATTTAGTGCTTATGGGATGACCTCGAGAGTATACCGTTTCAAACGAAAAAAAAATGTAATTGGTCTACAATATAACTGGTGAAAATTTGTCATTGTACCCCCTGTATAAAGAGAAAGGCTCAAGGCAGGTTTGCACAAATTATCGCCTTGTAAGCCTCCTCAGCGTCGTTGTGTATTGGGTAAATACTATAGGGAAACCATTGTTGAAAACATTGTGAATGAGACAAAGTTAAAATAACATCTAGGATGCACAACCAGAATTTCGAAAAGGGATGGAGTGTATAGACCAAAGTATCTCAGCAAAACGTTATAGAAAAGCTTAGAACCAAAAGGTCTTTTGAATTTTCGAAGACCTGGAAAAAGCTTACGATTGGGAAAAAAGACATGATCTATGGAGAACTCTGCCCATGCATAATGTGAGTATTGGATTGAAAGGTACTGCAATCTCTATACAGACGATCCAATGCCTGCGTCTGAATAAATGCGTGCGATTTACAGAAAGTAGTAAGTAAAATTAGTGATTCTGTTAATAATTTGTACGCTTGAGTAACCTGTTTACAAAGGACTGTAGACATGATAAAATTTTTAAAAGGAGAGTGAATGCGGAAAATAAAGTAATGGGGCCTTGCTTGCTGTTATAAATAGTAAAAGTATCTCACGCCACGCGTGTTTGGCTAGCCGTAATAGGCTCTTGAACCGTACGTTTATGTACGCTAGTGAAGGTCGGGTATGTAGAAGAAAAATGAAAGTTAATAATGCAGCGAAGATGAAATATCTGCGTAGAATGTGTGGAATGTATTTGAAACACAGATGTAAGGACAGTGATATCAGAGAGCGGTATTGTTTGAAAAAGATGTAGTAACTTAAATAGAAAAAGATTTGTTGCGGTGGTTTGGTCTTCTGATAAAGATGAACAATAGTAGATTGATAAAACATATTTATGAAGTGAATATGTGTGATGGAAAAGTTTGACTAGGATTGCCCTAGGAAATTCTATGTAGTTGAAATTAGTAGAATTTTAAAAAAGAGCCAAATTTTAAGCACCCGAAACCAACGAGCTTGAAAAAAAAATTAATTGATATTAGCCAAGCAAAAGAGATGTTATGTAAAGATCGTACCCCGTGAAAATCTGTATTCTCTGCATACTTTTCTGGTAAAGAGGTGTGAGTTTCTATTATTATTATAATAAAAAAAGATTTTATAAGTGACGTACTAGTAACGGCCAACGTTGGAAATTAAGGGTCACCCCTAAGCACGTCACAACTTGTGCTCTCTGCAATATTAACGGAATTATTTATTAAATAATACTTTATATTAATACTACTGTGACGGCATAGTAGTATTGTCTAAGGATAAACGAACAAGCGAGCCGTTAGAAAAGAAATGGTGACCACCGCCTATGGATACTTGTAACTCTAGAGGATTCAGTAGTGCGTTACCGGCCCCTTTTGGGCAGGAATAGGATATCTCATTGAGCAGGGATTGATTGCGAGGGCGTGAGCTAATGTAGGAGAGAGTTAGCCACCAAAACTCTCAGTCACTGAACGCAATGAAACAGAGGAAACTGTTACTTCGCGTCCGTATTCTATGAGAGTGTGATATTGCATCGGTCGAGCCGGGCCATTTATGTGCTGTGGCTACAGTGCAGTATCTACAATGAACTGTTCTAATGGAAAATGAAATAGAATCCCTAGCATGTTAAAATTTACATTTTTAGGGTAATGCCTTTAATGTGATTGGACGTCAAAATTTATTTCGATTACGTTAAGTAGTCCCACTACATCCCGTATTATTCTGATATAGAGTTAATGGGTTACTCCTTGTTTAGATCTCTAAGAAGCGCTTTCCAAAAAACACAGCTTGAAAATGAACATATTGTAAAACTAATAATTAAATTTCCCGCCTTTCCATAGTTATCTATTCTCCTCTGTGATCACTGTCTGTATCTTTATACTCTATGTTATTATTCTTAAAATAAAATGTCTATGATTCTGTGGTAAAACGAGTGCATTACGTAATTATTTCAATTCCTTGTATTTCATTAGAAAGTCATCAGGTTATGGGCCCAGTAAAGCCAAAGTTGGAAATAACAGTGTTTACAAAGGACATCGTGTACATAAACACAAATTACAAAGTAAAAGTTTCGTGCCGGCGAAGTGGTAGTTTCCGACATAACCTAAAAGCGGCGTGGTTCAGTTTTAACTAATCGTCAAGTCATTGAAAATACCAATTATCATGGCTAGTAGCAATCCTCTGGCGCTTATTGAAAACTAACAGGCCGAGAAAACTACAATACTTGGCGGTTTGCTGTGAAAACATATCTTCAACATGAAGAACTTTGGGAATGCATTGAAAATCCCAAAGACGAACCAATTGACAAGAAAAGGACATGAAGGCAAAATCCAAAATCATTTTGCTTGTCGATAGTATCAACTACGTACACATCCAAGAGGCAGAAACAGCAAAGAGGTGTGGGACAACCTCTCCCGCGCTTTCGACGACTCCGGGCTTACGCAGAGTTGGCCTACTACGTGATCTCTGCACTACTACACTCTCTGGTTGCCAAAATATAGACGAATACGTGAGCAAGATAATGTCTACAGCGCATAAACTCCGAAACATAGGATTCAAAGTTGATGATGAGTGGCTTGGGACACTTTTGCTCTCAGGTTACCTGAACATTATAAACCGATGATCCTCGCTATTGAAAGCTCTGGGATGAAAATTAGCGCAGACTCTGTTAAATCTAAGTTGCTCCAAGTAAAATCTGAAAACAATAACTCTGCTTTTGCATCTGCTCATAGTTATCAAACTAAGAATGTGAAAAGAAGTTCCATAAAGGTCCTAGATGTTTTCAATGTAATAAATATGGACACAAGAGTCCAGATTGCAAGATAAACCAAAAGAAAAAGTTGCAAAATCAAGTACTTCATATGCCGCATTTGTCATCCCGTTTGACAACAACAGCTCTGCATGGTACATTGATTCTGGGGCAACCATGCACATGACAAGACATCAAAACCTTCTTCATAATGTACACTCACCACCTATAGAACAAATAAAAGTGGCTAACAACAAAACACTCCCAGTGGGTAGCTCGGGTGATGTGACTATCAATGCATTAAATGGAGAAAATCAGTCAAATAGAATTCTATTTACAAATGTCTTGTATGTTCCAGAACTTGCAGTGAATTTAATATCTGTACATCAGATTACTGAAAATGGTGGTCAAGTGAAATTTGATTCTAAAGGCTGTGTTATACTGAACAGACAAAATGTTATTGTAGCAACAGCAACAAAGGTTAACAACATGTACCGGCTCAACATGAATACTGGGTATGCTTGCATGTCTGATGTTAAACAAGATGATATATTTCTATGGCACCAACGGATGGGCCATCTGAACTTTGACACTCTGAAGAAAATGAAAGAATGTTCTGAAGGATTAACATTATCTGAAAAACAAATTAATAATGTAACCTGTATAACATGTAAAGAAGGCAAACAAACAAGATTGCCATTTAAGAGTCAAGAATCACATTCCTCAAAGCTATTGGAACTGGTGCATTCCGACCTGTGCGGCCCTATGGAAACACAGTCACTAGGAGGGCTAAATACTTTTGACATTTCTGGACGACTACTCTAAAAGGTATTTGTGTACATTTTGAACAACAAAACTGAAGTACTGTCAAAATTCAAAGAGTTCAAAACAGAAGTTGAAAATCAAAGTGAATGTAAACTCAAATGTATTCGGACTGACAATGGCCTAGAATATGTAAACAAACCATTCTCTGACTTCCTTATAAGTGCTGGAATAAGACATCAGACAACAACGCCTTATACTCCAGAACAAAATGGAGCTGCAGAGAGGTTAAATAGAACTCTAGTCGAAAGAGCAAAGTGTATGATACTGAATGCTGGCTTAGCAGAAGTTTTTCTGGGCTGAGGCTATAAAACTGCTGCATATATCATAAATAGATCTCCAACTAGGTCCTTATCCTTTAAAACCCCAGAAGAGGTTTGGTCCGGTCATAAACCAAATGTCAGTCACATGAAAGTGTTCGGATGTGAAGCCATGGTCCACCTGCCAAAAGAAAAACGCAAAAGTGGGATCCAAAAGCACAGAAGATGATCTTTATTGGTTATTGCGAGAACAAAAGGATACAGGTTTATAATACCAAATACTAGAACTGTAATAAAGAGCAGGGATGCTGTATTTCTTGAATCCACTGTTAAGAGAAACTATGCTGCTCTGGAACTATCTGAAAAAGAAAATAAAACACTAGATATACAGTGTAAAAGTAATGAAGAAAGCTTAATGTCAAACCAGTCTAATGAAGAAAACAGGGAAGAAACTTATAACTCTGACAGCTCATATAATACTATCAAAAATAACTCAGATTCAGATGAATACTTACCAGATGTTAAGATTGATACTCCCTCTCCAAGCAACATAACATTGCGACCTAGAAACAAGAATAAAGAACAAACTTATCTTTGCTATGATGAGTGTGTAGTACCTGAACAAGTACCTGACACATACAAAGAAGCTATTAGTTGTGAGAATGCCGAGAAATGTCTATTGAAGAGGAACTTGAAGCCCATAGAAGAAATGGTACATGGATATTGGTAAACAAACCTGAAAATACAAACATCATTGGCTCTAAATGGGTATTCAGAGTCACAGATCAGCCAACGGGTCCACGTTTCAAGTCCAGACTCTGTGCAAAGGGTTATGCCCAAGTAAAAGGTATCGACTATAAAGAAACATTTTCGCCTACAGTCAGGTATGACTCAATCCGTTTATTATTATCTCTAGCTGCTCAAAATGGTTATGAAATTCTTCAACTTGACATTAAGACAGCTTTTCTGTATGGGGCTTTGGAAGAAAATATCTATATGTATCCCCTGAAGGTCTAATGTATGAACCGAATAAAGTATGTAAATTGAAAAGTCACTGTATGGTCTTAAACAGGCACCACGGTGCTGGAATACTACATTCAATTCTGTACTTCAGAAATTTGGTTTCACAAATAGTAAAAGCAGATCAATGTGTCTACGTTGCAAATATTAATGGAACAAAGTGTTATCTTTGTATATATGTAGATGACGGGCTTCTATTTTCTAAATCTAAGTCTGTTCTGCAATCTGTAACAAATGATTTGAAAACAATATTTGACATGACAATAAGCCCACCTGGAAATTTTGTTGGAATGGATATTCAAGTGTCCGACAAGTATATCTTTATACATCAATCTAAATATATTAAACAGTTATTAAATAAATTTAATATGGAAAATGCCAACCCAACAGTGTTCCAGTTGATCCTCACTCAAGGCTTGAGAAAAGTGTACAACTGCCTGACAAGAACCTTCCTTACCGAGAAGCAGTTGGTTCTCTGATGCATGTGGCAATAGTAAGTCGGCCAGATGTAATGTTCGCTGTAAACTTGGTGAGTAGATTTTGAACTGTTATGATGAATCTCACTGGACAGCTGTTAAGAAAATCCTTAAGTATCTCAAAGATACTGTCAACTATGGTCTATGTTACATAACATCATCAAAATCCTCTGAGTTGATTGGCTTCAGTGATGCTGATTATGCCAATGATGTCACAACCAGAAGATCAACTACTGGTTATATATTTATTAAAATGGAGCAGCTGTAACATGGTCCAGTCAAAGGCAACATACCGTCGCTCTGTCGACAACCGAGGCTGAATTCATGGCAGCCTGCGCTGCCACCAAAGAAGTTATTTGGATCAAGCAATTGTTATGTGACCTGGGTGAAGTAAAGCAACAAACAGTAGTGCTGAATATTGACAATCTAAGTGCAATAAGTGTTATTAAAAATATAAATTGTCACAAGAGGTGTAAACATATAGATACTAAATATCATTTTATTAAAGAAAAGTATTATGCCAAAGTTATTGATTTAAACTATATTCCAACAAGCAATCAACTTGCTGATTTTTTAACTAAGGCTTTACCTAGAGACAAATTTCAATATCTGAGAGACAAAATTGGAATGTTATCTATTGATATGTTGTGTAAACTTTAATTTGATTTTGATGTTCAAACTTTAATAATATTTTGTTACTATGTGCGTATTTAAGTAATTACATGGAAGGCTTAAATTTGGCAGGAGTGTAAAACTAATAATTAAATTTCCGCCTTTCCATAGTTATCTATTCTCCTCTGTGATCACTGTCTGTATCTTTATACTCTATGTTATTACTCTTAAAATAAAATGTCTATGATTCTGTGGTAAAACGAGTGCATTACGTAATTATTTCAATTCCTTGTATTTCATTATAAAGTCATCACATATCTTTGGTATTTTCTGAAGCACTTCCTCCAGTTGGACTACGGAGACGAGTAGTCAGTAAAGATAAAATTACATATCTAACTTATGAAAATTCAATAAAAACAGTCGTCGTTTATTAACTTATTTAATAGGTTTCTGTAAAAATATAAATGTAAATAATTATGTATTTATAGAATTTTTAAGGAAATAAGAAAATAAAGAACTTTATTTCTGTTATCAAATCTGCTGATGAATGCCAATACAATATAATCAAATTCGAATAGAATATAATAAATCTAAAAATTATATTTCAGGCAATCAAGATTGTAGGAACGACGAACACTGCGTTCTTCTTGTCTGTGTTAATGTTTGCGCGGGGGCCTGCGGTGTCAACGCCCTTTGTGAGGTAATATGCCATAGGCAACTTCATTAAATAATTTATGTATTATGACGTTGAGTCTGTTTTTAATTTTTCATTCACTTTCTGAACTATACAGGGCT
Source organism: Eumeta japonica (assembly GCA_005406025.1). Lineage (NCBI taxonomy): Eukaryota > Metazoa > Arthropoda > Insecta > Lepidoptera > Psychidae > Eumeta > Eumeta japonica. Next base: position 25,482 of record BGZK01001944.1, on the reverse strand, counting down.
TTTATAAAGTTGATATTAATTTTCATAACGTGCCCTGGTATTTAAATCATCGCTTTTTCGTGTTTCGAATTTTTCATTTGCATTACGAAGAACAATTTTTTATTGAATATAATGTTGCATTTTTATTTGTAGTCTTCTATTTTATTACGTTGAATGTCGATATCTGTCCGGCGATGGCACCTCATTCTCAGAGAAGAATCTTTCTAGAAAAATTTCCTCCACGTATCTCAGGTATAACAAAAAGTCTAACATTTCACATTTCATTGCTCGACCCCGTTTATAGTTATCCAAAATCACAAATGTGTTACAAACACAGTGGCCAAATGCTAAAATAAAAATTATCCGTATATTTAATAACAATTATATTTATATGCAATTAGAAATGAACTGTTGAAATGCATCAATTAGTAATATATCTTGATGCACATAACGTTTCAAAGTTCGTGCCACTTTAGTTTCCTTACGTTTTATAATAGCATTTAATTTTATATCCGGGTAACCGAGATTTGCTCAGCGTATTTCATAAATACGTAATAACTATTATTTTATATAATACACTACCATGTACACGTCCGGACAAACGAGAAATTAAAATCTGTTAGCGAGGCTTATCTTCGTATCGTTCTCCGTTCTTCCTCAACAGTCCAGGGCGTGGTTGAGTCATCTAGTGGCCTGCCAATCACTTCACTCGCAACACTCGCTTCCGTTATTGCAACAGTTTAAGTTATAATGTATATCTCACATTAGAACCACTTTGAATTAGCTTAATAAATGGCGTGCACGCCTTACGCTCTCATCGCTTTAGAGCCTGTTTCGTTATGTGATACGTATCACGCGCCTTCTAGCGTTTTGTCCGACCAGCTGTCAAATTCTGTGCTCTATGTCATAGGAAATAAACTATAAATTTAAAGATGAAATTGCATAAACGTCCTCCCTCCTCAAGTAGGCTACTGCTTAGTTATTTATAGACGTACAAGGCTGGTGAGCGCTCGATGGACAACATTGGTAGGTGTCCCTACATGTACCACCTACATAACATTATTTCGTTCAGGATACAGTTTCAAAATCCGCCCAAATTTGCCACTGTTGGGAACCAATTTTGTCATTATCCAGCTTCATTAAAACTAAGTCTTCTACTTGAAGAGACTTCGCCAAGTCTGTCTATGTAATATATGCAAATATTTGTGCTGGAATCGCTGCCAAGTATTTTGCACGATCTGCTGCACGATCTATACGAATATTCCTGAACCGCGTTTAATGGCAGGCCAAATAGAAAATAATCAGGAGTCAACAATGCCGACAAACGATTCTCAACTGTTTGAAAGCCATTTTTGCAACTCGTGCCAGTCTACCGTCTTTAAATCAGTTAATTCCTCCTGGAGAGATCATGCGTCTTTCAGAGACGATTCTGAAAGACGCAAAAGATATAGAAGTATACATTCGATTTTAAAATTTCCGCTCGCGTGGAAATCGAGCGCATTCCCGTTCTGCTAGCATCAAAAGTGACCATATCGTTATATAGTGACTTTATTTAAGACCGTACGTATCAGTATTCAATTCGTACGTCACTAGTTTATTTAGAGGTGACCACGGCTAATGTCTATAATACTACAATACCTATAATAATACTACAAATCGGAATACTTTCCTTCAGTAATGTTTCGACAAGATTTGAAGCTGAGTTGAGAGACCTGGCGGTTGACACAGAAAAGTCAGTAAAGAACTTTTCTAAGGCCTTAGCAATCTTTATGGCCTTCATTTATGTCCATTCAAGGTTTTGTTATCTAACAAAGTTTAAAGTTAATAACTCGGCCTTCAATTTTCTACTCTTGTTCTTATTGATTCTCTAAATCATTTTCAAAACATTCTTGATATTAATTTTTTTTTCTTATTGACATGCTTGGCTTTAACCGTGTTGCAAACACGTTCAAAAAATTTCAAGTAATTTTTTACATATTTATCGAAGCTCTCAACTATTAGGGAGCTAGAGAAAACATCGAAAATAGAGGGAGACATGTGCCCGAATTCTTTATATTCCCGCATGAACTCAATATCTTTTTCCCGCTGTTTAGGTTCTTGTTGGAAGTGTCGTTCGACAAAAAAAAACCCCACTTGCATGCGATCTCTTTAGTCTCCCAAACGAGGCCACTGTTGAAGAAATGGTAAACACAAAATGTATAGCCAAAATTTTACTGTAGTAGTTGGTGATGCATGTATGTCTTCATATTGCCTATCTAGTGGGTAGACATGCTCAACCTCTGGAGGTTCCTCGACGCGTCACAATTTTCCAATCGCATTGAAGAGAGAAACTGCCGCCACCCACCTAAATATTGAACCTATAATAATACACCGAATATAGTATTCAACGAAATTAGGCCTTAGGTAAACTAATTTTACCGCCCCGCAGGATAATATTGACTATCTCTACTCCTAATAAAAGATTAATGGGAGCCGATTTACGAACTCAGGATCCGCTAACCGCAACTCCGTCATAAATAGGTATCCTAGATGTGGCGGATATCCGCCATACTCACCATATCTTCATTCAAATCCCTCATCGGATGATATCTAACCAATCGATGTAAAATTACCGGAATTGTAGTTAAAGTTGGACCACCCGCATGTTATGGACTAACTGTGACGCCTTGCCTAAGTCATCGCCCACCCGAATCCCATTGATGCCGGCGCCGAGTTTATCATCTGGCAACAATATATAATTTTAACTGCTGTGCCAAGTTCATATTAATCAAAAAGCTCAGAGCACATATATCAATTAAAGTCTAAGCAGCAAAAAATACTGCGCCAAAGCTATTACTACTGAAGAAAGGAGCAACGTGTCCAACACCCTCGCTAGAGGTGGTATCCACGCTACGACCTAATGCCGTGGCAGTGACAGAGGTTGAGATTATGAAGGGCAGTCCTGAGGGGAACGCATGGAACTCCCGGTGATTCCATTAGTGCATCGTCAAGCTGGTTCACGATCCCGATACTACTCATATTTCAAAGATCGAGTGATTTCGAGCTTGTTCGTCGACTCCGGCATATACTGCTCCGAGTCGAGTTGTTCCTTGAAGAGACATTGCCAGTTTTCTCACTTGTGGGGTGCGTCAACTCGTACTGCTGCCTCGAAAGGCCCGCTGACTACACCATCCGTCTGGCTGACGATACATTAAAGCAGAAGAAAAAAAGGTGCGAAATTCTGTAATAAACATATCCTAGGCTACGTACATCTTTTCAAACTCCTGCGTGTATTATGACCAGAGGTATATATAACACAATGTTGCTGTATGCCTTTCGCTTGTTGGGATTTTAATTATAAAATCATCCGCATGAGGTCAATACATGGCCACCCACTTCTTAAAAATGTCTCTTTTCCCGCTCTGTTGCATACAAATGTGGATGTTGTACGCTGGATGCGCGTAACACGTGGTTTTGAATTCGATTTCCGTTGTAATAGTCAAAGAATTTCGATCTTCCGAGCACTGACGCCCGCTCTCCAGTCGAGTATCACCCAAATACCTGTATTGCCGCTCGGTTCCGTCACATCCCGTACATTGTTGCCGAAAAGCCGATATTTCTCCTCGAGAATCTCCACGAGCTGGTCAAAGGTTACGGGCATTCGAAGGTCGCTGTCATATGTTTATTCTAACCGCGTCTTTAATTCTTAGGGGAGTTTATTCGGTGCTGTTTTGAATAGTAGGTACAACCACACTCTCACTGCAAGTCCCAACTTCTCCAATAACTTAGTTGCCATTAGGAGAGGGTTAAAAAATTCTACCCTCAACCTCGATTGAGCACTTGTGACGCTTGGAACATTTAAGATCATCGAAATAAAAGAATCCGCTAACCGTCTGGTGTTCTGGTAGGTGACTCGCAACAAGTCCCACGTGATGGAGGTATGAAACATCGCTGGTGTTTAGATGCTTAACCAAACCTCCGGGTTTCGTTAAGAGGCAGGACAAGAAATACGCAAATTTTCGAGCCACTGTGAACTTAGCCCGCAAATCAGCTGAGCTGTCGAACATATTGATGATCTCCACCGCTAAATGAATAAGGTTTAATATCGACAAGCGCGACATTTTGTCTCTCTCATCGGCAGAGCCGGCCGAGCTCGGACTGAACCAGCTGTAGGTTCTGCTTCCACTCCGCATCCTAAATTATCGAAAGTCAAATTAATGGTTTCCACTAAGTCATAAATTTAAGAAAGTCTACATCAAATCAAATCAAATCGAATTACACTTCAAACACGTCATTATTTTATTCTTTTTGTATTAACATTATCACTCATCCAAAATGCTGATCTGAACCCCATCGATCATGGTCAGTATTGCCTCATGTTCGGGCTTAGAATGATCCAAGGTCGCTAACAACGCTTCGTATGTCTATATGAACTGTGGTCGTTACTTAGGAAAATTATCGTAGCTTGCTCGCAATTTTATTTTATTTTCCTCATTTATTAAGCTCACATCACTCTCAAACTACGCCGTTTTGGCCTTAAATACTATTAAAAGTTTTTATACAACATATTAAATTATTCTCGACTCGGTCGAGGATTAGGCGACTTTAATTGCCTTTCTGGACAAATGAAATTGCGCTCGAGTTACGAACGTCTTCGGACTCGAGCGGTTGTAGTCTCGGACAAAACTCCTTCTATTTTTTTTCTTTGTACGTAAAGTTACATTAGATTGACCCCACGTTGTCCCCACGTTGCGCGGGCGAATGGACGTGTTCGTGTTGCCGGACTTGGGTTGTTCACAGTAGCATGCAGGTCACTGCCGGTCGGTCTCGTGCTGTGCTTCCATGAGATTAAATTCTTTGAAGGTCACACTTACACATTCGATGTCATATGTAAGTTTGCACACAGAACATGTTAATATGGCCCTACTTGTAAGAGCCCTATGACATGCAGCGCATTCAATTACAGGAGCCAATTACAGGAGCCATTATTAGTGGGTAGATGTCGATTTACAAACAGTGTAGTTCGAAATATAATAAAATTCGTGTACTAATGTTCGTGTCCAAATGATCCTAAGCGCCGTGGAAAACGGGGTGCTTATGCGTTTGTGTTGAACACTCAACAGATTACGCAGTAGAAAAGTTTGATTACTTTTTTCGACCAAAATCACTGTTTATCACACTTTCACTTCGTATTATAATAAGTATACATGTTTACAATTCCACCAGAAATATTTTGATATATGTTTCACTGTGAATAATTAATTATACTCGCTAAAATAGGATATTTAATTGAAGGGTACTTCGGACCGTGCCGACCAATAAATAAGTCCGATGCGCCTGAAAAGAAAAACGCGTGTTGCTTATCAAATTCCTAAAAGGTAACTTAACTTTAGTCGCATTTATATTGTTCCAGAGCTCGTTCCATGAGGCGTTCTGTTCGTGCCCGGCAGGTTTCACCGGCGATCCAACGTTGGCCTGCAATGCCTTATAGAAGAAAGGCATCGCTGAAGAATCGCAGTTTTTTTTGTGTTTGGATGTTTATATCACTTTGTAATATTAAGAAATATTACTTAATAAATTTTTGATTTGTTGGCTTATTTATTGATAATAAATGCATTGTCAACAAAGGTTTTCACTGCACAGCCAGCTTAAATCACAGACAGCAAACAACATTAAAGACTACTTCAATGTTCCATGGCCGACCGCCACCGGATGCTAAATGGGTCGCAAACGACGATCAAGTTTGTTGTCCTTCATTGGGTATTTGGTATTAAATTTATGGAAATTCAATATCGCCGGTAAATTCGAGCAGTGACATATCTATATGTCCATACTTGTCATATGCTTCCGTAAACTTTTCATAAAATATTATATGTCACGACCGGAGCGGGTTCGGATGTTTCAAACCCCTTCTAAATACACTCATAATCCTCGCCGAATACCCACGTACAAACACACCCCGCTCTTCCTTAAGGTGCGATGTGTTTTGATGACGCTCGCGAATACCGATAATAAGAAAAACAAACAATCTACTACAAATGTAATCGCAATGTATACAATTTTAAATTCCAGTATAACTAATTTCTGTGATACATTAAATAAAATAATATAATAACTTAAAATCTAGATGAAAAAAAGGCACGCATCAAGATCTGCAAAAGATCTCTTAAATAAATTCACTAAAATAAATCAAATTACTCAAGACAACCGATAATTGTGCGAATGCCGTTTAAAAATGTACGTAGATAATTACGTTAACTTTCAAAATTATCAAAGGAAAATATGCGCAGTGGATCCGTTTGTGAGCGTGGTGTGTGCCAAACTAGAACTATTAGGATATTCAAATTTTGATTCATTGACTACTAAGTTATTTATACAGGGTGGAATTGATCATGCATCTTTTCGTAAATATTCATAATCTCCTCCTTTTAGGAAATTTCATAAAAATCTAACTATTTTATTTGTCCTCATGACCCAACTTTTAAAAAAATTGATGTTTTCCGACTAAACTCGACGAACTGAGTCAGAAAATACATATGGTTCAAAAGTTTTGATATATATATAGTTATCTCTAGCCCGACTTAGTTGATTATGCGGTTGATACAACGAGTACTTACTTATAAAACCAATATATCACTCGTTGATCAAAGTACACTAAGTTGGTATTATGTGTTTTTTATTATACAAAAGCTAATCTTGACTAATCACCTTACGACATTCATAAAATCTTTATTTTCCGAGACAAACACATACACATCTGCAGGCAAATTTGTTGATCCAGTATTATTTGACACATCCAAATTTCAAACTCACTAAACACAAATAAGCCACGCCCATCAATATATTTAATTAAGCACTTTGTAACTTATTTTGGTGTAATCTGATTTTTAAACATTTCAACTGTAGTACGTATTTATTATAATGTAGAAAGGTTTGTTCTGACACATTTTGTTATAGCGAAGGGGCGCGTGTGTACCTATTAAAGTATGAGTTTAAATTTTAATTAAATATAAGCAGTACATTTATATTATTTAAAGATCTATTTATTAGGGCGACCCAAAAAAATGGATTATTTTTTTTTTCAAGTCTCGTGTGAAAATATGTTAGTTTACTATGTTTTAAGAGCCCCCTCCAAAGGACAGCTCAAAAACAAATTTTTAAAAGGTCGCTCACAATTTTTTTAAATTTCCAAAATCCTCAAAAATCGATTTTTTTTTTCAAATACTTTATTCTCGTAATTTCATTTCTTTTTACATGAAAAATCATGAAAATCTTGAAAATTTCAAGTCAAAATTTTAATATTTAGAGTTCGCTCCAATTTTTTTAAGTTTTCAATACGAGCACTTTATATCTATTTGAGCAACTTCTAAACATGAATATTAACGAATTTAATATTTTTTTCCTCAAATTTGACATGCTAAAGAATGAAATTAAAGCACGAGAAACAAAAACAAAATTAATGAGCAATTTTCACCATTTTTGAATAATTGTAATAATAGATAATTTTTTAATTTGTGTAAATTAATTTATTTTACAAAAATTAACATTTTAATAATGTTTTTATAACTTTTTTTAACATTTTTATAATTTTTATATACAACAATAGTCAATTATAAACATTATTTAGAACAATATTTTTTAACTTTCTTTACCAAGGTATTTTTTTACATACATTTTGACTTGAAATTTTCAGGATCTTCATGATTTTTCATGTAAAAAGAAATGAAATCACGAGAAAAAGTATTTGAAAAAAAATCGATTTTTGAGGATTTTGGAAATTTAAAAAAATTGTGAGCGACCTTTTAAAAATTTTTTTTTGAGTTGTCCTTTGGATGGGGCTCTTAAAACATAGTAAACTAACATATTTTCACACGAGACTTGAAAAAAAAAATCTTTTTTTTTAGGTCACCTTACTATTTATACGAAAAAAAAAACAAATGAGAATTTCTTTGTCTATACAAATCTACTCCAAGGGTATAAAATACATAGAGCAGTTCACGATTTGAAAAAGCAGTCTATTGGTGATTCTACGAATTAAATATAAAAAGACTCTTACGTTTTAAAATAGTTTTTTAAAATTGTATAAAAAAAATTGTATTCGCATATAGACAATAGCAAAGTAATGAACAAATAAAGAGTAAAAAAAATTTGTCTATTTTGTTCAATAATTCTAAAATATTCATATTTAAAAAAGAAGATTCTTAAGTAGAAGAATATTTATTTTATAAAGTACTTCCTATACTCGGAATCTATTTTCATTATTTTAAATAAAAGTTTAAGATAGCACTTCGCGTGGTAAACGCATTGCTAGCAGATAACTGCAAGTCTCTCCGTGAGATACACATATATATTTTTATTTTCACTTAGTACTTATTTAAAAATTAGAATAAATTACAAAATTGTCTAGACATTTCAACGAAAAATATAATTGTCGGATTTTTTTTTATCTCTAACTAAAAGGCTCCTTTGTTAAGTAGTTACTTACGAGTTGCATTTTACATTCCACATAGTGAATTTAGAAACAAAATCTACTAAAATTATTTGACTTTTTAACGCAACTATAATAAATGAAATTCCAACATGGCATTATTTAAAATAATTGCTTTTAATAATTAAGTACCAATAATCTTAACTAAGAGAAAAAAGAAATTTAATTAAGTAGTTAAATTCTTTCCAAAATAAATTTAGTAGAAGAACGACAAACGTACATTGATGCGTTAAGAACTAAGTTCTTTATAGGAACCTGGAATTCCCTTCTATATCCAAGTACATGAAGGACGCGTCAGAGCGATTTTTCAGTGTAGCGGTCAGTGACATATATGTGCAATCAAACGAGGGTTCGGTAGTGTACTGCTTTATTTTTTAAATATGCAGTGACTACCCTACACTACATACATGACACTTCCCTTCTTAATTAAATACTAGCTGGGCGACCGAGCTTTGCTCGGATTATTTTTTGGATACACTAAGTGTATAAAGCACTGTTAATATACCAAGTTGTAAAACTAATGTCACTTCATTTCGCTGATTAAAAAACAGTCCATTATCACCAGTAAAGTATCAAGTGTCGTAATATTAAAATTACAAAATATGGTTGTCTCAGGCGATTTTAATGTTTCCAAAATATTTTTTAATGATTTCTGTGCAATTTGTAATATTCGACATATTTAACTACTTACTTAGTGCTACTAATGAGATCGTATTGAGATCTAATTGAGATCGTAGTTTTATCTTTTAACACAAGATGGCACTCGTTTCCCATTGAATGGACCACAACTGACGACTGACACATTTTCAAATTAATATTCCAAAAACAACCATGAAAATAAAATAAAAACTAATATTGAGGTTATTTTTGATAAAATTAATTTTAAAAAAAGCAACCGAAGTGGATCAAATTTAACTTGCAAGATAAAAATGCTTGTCATAATAATAAAAATTAAAAAAGCGTGATAAAAAAAGAAAATAAAAAAACCAAGATGCACCCCAGGCTCGAACTCGGGATCTTCTGCACAGAAAGCATACGTGATAGCCGCTGCTCCACGGCAACTGCAAAGCCCGTGGCGAAATATCTGTGTATTTAGTAAGTAAGCATTTATATCCCGGTTTTTAATTTTTTTCTTGGAAAATCGCGTTTTCCCGGGAAAAAGACCTATGTTGATAAACTTGAAACACTAAACTTTATCTAAATAAAATTTTTCATGAAAATCGTTAGAGCCGTTTCCGAGATAGCTGGTATATATAAACAAACAAATATACAAGAATTGCTCATTTAAGGGTTTTAAAATAATAAGTATTGAATTAATTAAACGAAATTATGGTCTATAGTTTATTTGACGGCGAGGCCGCAAAGTACGTGTACATAAATCAATTACATTAGGTGAACCAGGAGTTCGCTTCTCGGTGGCTTCTTTCGACGCCTCTGCCTCTACCAGAGCTTCCCTAGCCGGTGCGGGTAAGATTGAGTGCACCTCGCACGACTCGCGCGCTGCCTCTCGTTCGCTCTGCACCCCCGAGCTCGCGACGGCATCCCCAGTCTCGTTTACGTCTTTAGTTCGCAGGTCCCTAGACTCCTCGCTCTTTTCTCCCTCAAGCGAATGGCGCGATAGAGAATATCGTTTACTCCCTCTACCTGGTAGCAGAAGTTGATCGACGCGGACGCCGTACCACGCGCGACGGCAGCTCCGCGTTGTACGAGGCCAGTCCGACTGTTTCCCTCACGCATCCCTCTACCCACTTCGGTTGAGCTATGCTACAACCTCTCGACACCGTATCTCCGGAGCACGCGGCGCGTGGCATGCCAGCAGCATGCGCCGGCTGCTTACTCTGTGCGGCGAATACACGTAGCGCGGTATTCGGGCGCAGCGCATCCAGGCGCCCGCGTAGTCTTCGCTCGAACATTGCCATCGCCGGAGATACGCCCGTGGTCGCATATTCACAGTTGCTACAATGAAATAACATCCGGCTGAGGGCCTGTTCCGGATCCTCGCCCTCTGCTATGGCTTTTTTAATGCATTTTTTAATCGTATTCACGGCATTCTCCGCCGCACCGTTACCTTGCGGCCGGTACGGACTCGTCAAATGCGCGCGATCGCGTTCCGTATCATATAGTTTTTAATTTGACTAGAACCGAAAGGAAGACCGTTGTCGGTCCCGAGCTGCAGCGGTAGTCCAAAACGTGCAAACCACTTTCGAAATTCACTAACAACACTTCTCGCGTTAGTAGCGGCCATTGTCGACACCTCGATCCATTTCGTGTGTGCGTCGACGACGACGAGGTAATGTTTGCCCCGATACTCCGCGAAATCCGTGTGCAGCCGCTGCCACGGACGCGCCAGGAAAGGCCACGGGCGGCGTCAGCGGTGCGTGCGGTGGCGCGTCTGGCTGCTGTCGCCGTGGCTCACACGCTCGACACAGTGTCTCGATCTCTACGTCTAAACCGGGCCAATAGACATAATTTCTCGCGATAGTTTTCATTTTAACAACACCTAAGTGTCCTTCGTGTAACTCGTGTAATATAGATTTCTGCAACGCGTGCGGTATAACGATTCTATGATTATAGACCACACAACCTTCTTCGACATATACATTTTGTTTCCGATTAAAATAAGGTTAATCCGATTCGAATTCGGTCGATTGCGGCCATCCAAATAATATATAACGGTAATTTTTTCTGAGTACCGGATCACACTTCGTAGCGTCCGCGATATCCTTATAACTAATCGGTAATTCATTTTCGACATAATGCAAATATGAGGCAGCCTCTGCTCTTGTAATATCGCTATGGGCCCGTTCAGCGCGCGCGTCGCTCGACAAGGGTAAACGTGAGAGCGCGTCGGCGACCAAGTTCTCGACCGTGCTCACCCATTCCACACTGTAGTCGTGGGCGACCAGTCGCGACGCGTACCGCTGCAGACGACTCGCCGCTGTTTGAGGCATATCTAACTTATCTCTAAAAATGTGCGACAACGGCTTATGATCCGTACGTGTAATGAAATGCCGTGCGTATAGATATTGATGATTTTTTGTAACACCATAAAATACGCTAACGCCTCTTTATCTAGCTGGTTATACGATTTCTCGGCGTCGTTGTGTGTGCGCGAGGCGTAGCACACGGGCCGCTCGCTGCCGTCCGGGTACCGGTGGACGAGCACGGCGCCCGGGCCGTACGCGCTGTTACCCACCGATAGCACGAGCGGCAGCCGCGCGTCGTAGTGCGCTAGCACGCGTTGGCTAATTTAAATATTTTTAATTTTCTAGAAAGCACCTTCACATTTAAAATCCCATATCCATGGGTTATTTTTTTTAGTAAGACGTATAATGGATGTAATATTGTGCTTAAATGTGGTACAAATTTGCCATAGTAATTAACGAGTTCTAAAAACACTTTCACCTGTGAGACGCCGCTGGGGCGCGGCGCGTTCACGATAGCTTTTATTTCTTCTCCGTCCGGATGCAAACCGTTTTTATCGATTACGTGACCGAGGTAGGTAACTCGCGAACTAAAAAAATACACACTTCGACAATTTAATACGTAAGCCAGCGTTATGCAACCGCGTCAGCACCGCCCTTAGGTTATGGACGTGTTCATCCATATCACGACCGGTGATGCAAATGTCGTCTAAAAACACCGTCATCCCCGGAATGCCACTTAAAATGTTTTCTATCATTTTTTGTAATTTCTCTGGTATACAGTTTAGCCCGAAGCCCGAACCTACATGTGGACTGATAGCGGTGCACACTTACGATTCTTCATCTAGCCGTACCTGCTGGTACGCGTTCGCGAGATCAATTTTTGAAAACAGTTTTCGCCGCTGAGTGCCGCAAAAATTTCTTCGATGCACGGTAAGGGATATGAGTCACGTTTAAGCCATGGATTGATGGTTATTTTATGATCCCGCATATGCGTATATTTCCACATTTCTTAATAACGTGTACGATCGGCGTACCGTATTCGCTGTATTCGACCTTAACTATCGTTCCCTCCCTCTGCATCCGTTCTAATTATTTCTCCACCGGAACGCGTAACGCGAGAGGCAACGGGCGCGCCTTACAAAATATGGGCTCCTTATCAATTAACTAGCTGGGCGACCGAGCTGTGCTCGGATTATTTTTTGGATACACTAAGTAATATACCAAGTTGTAAAACTAATGTCACTTCATTTCGCTGATTAAAAAACAGTCTATACCTAGATCAAATTAATCCACTCCCACTACTCCCAGTCATCATTATTATTCATTAGGTATACTGGAAAATCATTATTTCAATAAAAGATCCAAGAATATACATATTAGAACTTTATTTTAAATAATCAGTCTTTAATAAACATAATCAAAACTTATGAGAATAACACGTAATAATCATAATCAATACTTTTAGGAACAACAAAAAGTTTATGAACTTAACCTAATACTTCTTTCCATACTATGTTGCGTGTATGTCGAGGATTTTCATTGGGAGGAGTACTTTTAATGTACTCGGTGTCTTTACTGGAAAATGCCACATACAACATGCCATGCATAAAACTGATGATCTTAAGTCGACACCAACAAACTCAAAAGTTTGGCCTTGAGATTTGTGAACTGTCATAGCAAATGTAGATCTCACTGGGAATTGATGTCGCTGCATGGTACATCCTATTTGGCTTTTCGATGAGTCAAGAGTAATTCTAGGTATATGTACTTCCTTGCCGGATTGTTCGCCAGTAACGATTTTTGCCTTTACTATGTTGTTACACAGGCTTGTTACAATGAGTCGTACTCCGTTACATAGACCTTCTGACACATCCAAATTACGCAGCAGCATTATTAATGATTTTTTTTTTAATTTCAATTCGTGTGGCGGCAAGTCGGAAATGTTGACAGAATTAAGAAATTCTGTTGTGAATTCTAGTGCTCCTTCATGTTGGTCTTTCACAGAGTCATTACTATAATAGATCTTGTACTCTCCGGGAAGTTTGGCATCTATATCATTGTTAATTTTATCAACATCTTTATTGAGTGGCGCGAGAATTGCTCGGTCTTTCATTCCATCATATCTTTCACTGACAAGACAGTTGCCAAACACTTCATCTATTAGATTCCCTGTAGAAATGACACTTAATGGCAATTCAATTTCATCCATATTATTTAAGGGTAGTTCACCATTGCCTAATTTGAGTAAATAATTCGCAAACTGCTGTTGGTCGATCTGAATGCGCATATTTTCTTCTAAGGTGAACGTCTTAAAAAGGGACCACAAAGAACATCGCTTTATAGATAGATCTAATAATTCGGATCTGTTGGCTCGTGGCTGTACAGGAAGACATTGACGAAAATCTCCTCCGAGTACCATCACTTTTCCACCGAAAGGGAGATCCGGATTTCCAACAGAACGCAAAAGTTGGTCTATGTTTTGTAGCCCATATTTTGGGAGCATGGGTGCTTCATCCATAAGAAAAATATCTATTTCTGCTAATTGTCTGGCCTTCGAAGAGTTAGGTTTGATACTTGAGGCCGAGTCAGGTGTTAAAGGTACTCTCAAGCCAAAGATTTTGTGGGAAGTACGACCATGAGGCAGCAATATGGATGCAATACCTGTAAATGCTACGCATTGCACTTTGCACCGTTTACCGGTGAACATATAATACAAAGTTTTATAAATAAATGTTTTCCCAGTTCCCCCCAGGCCCATCGATGAAAAACATTTTTTCAGTATTTGTATCATTGAGAGCGTAAAGAATTTCCTTTACAATGTCTACCTGCTTTCCTCTTAGTTGCAGATACATTTGCTCTTCCAAGACTGCTGATTCGTCGGCGTTGACAGTACTTTGGTTAATTTCAATATCGTAATCTCCAATGTCCTCAAAACCAAAAGTTCGTACCCAGTATTGAAAATTTCTGCCTTCTGTTGCTTTTGTGTTTAATTTATGAGCAATAATTCTGTAGGCACGATTAATTGCACTATTTACGGATTGTCCATTTCGCCGGGCTGCATGTATGAAATCTTCTGATAAATTTTCTTTAAATGTGTCCCATAACCGCTTAGGGTTTTCGGGAGAACCGTAAATTAATATTTGAATAAAAAGACTTCGCATTGCCACAGGCATTTTAGATAATGCTGATTCTCGTAACCCTTCTATCCATTGTTGATCGTCGTAGGCTAAACCGCGCGCTAAGCAGGCTTGTTTATATGTCTGATACTGGGTGTCATTAACAGTCCGAAGGTCTTCGAAATTTGTTGCATCTTTTATATGATATAATAACAATCGTAAGTGGTATAGTTCTGGTTGGGCGGCGTAATTGACATTGTGAATCCTACCAATAACTCGCCGGTGACGAATTCTTCGCTCCCATTTACTTGATCTACCGACCCATCTAAAATGTTCAGGCATCTGCCAATAATAATGATATTCCATATTATCCAAATCAACATTTGACTGACTCAGTTCCCTCAGCTCTTTAATTTGCTTATTATATTTAAAATATGCATCCAAAGTAGATCCTCTTTGTTCAATATCAGCCAAATCTTCCTGAATTTGATCTAAGTTTGCGACTCTATACTGACCGGGTAAATGGATATCTAATCGTTGAATACTGTGCTTTTTTGAATTTTCAAAAGCATGCCAGCGTGCTTCTTGGTGTGACACAACGTCCATCTAATGAATACTGTGACTTTTTGTAATTGCTTCATGTACAACGTCCATCAATGTAGGTTCATTATAAATCAAGGTTCTTCTACAACTTTGATGGATGCGCAGTCGTGTCCTTTATAAATATATTTGTACAGATATTTCACAGCCAAAATACTTCCTACATACTCTACGTTAATATGGCAGTCAAATTTTTCAATAAATATGAATTGTAGGGGACTACATGACGATTGTCTCGTGTTACACGGCGACCATTTATGCCTTTCCGATAAACAGCCTGTTCATGAGAAAATTGGGAACTTTCCGGATCAAATTGAGGGTTGTAGCGTCGTCGATAATTTGGTTTTCCATCATCTACTAAAGATGTTACTTCCTGGAATGATTTAGGAAAGTCGAATCGACACTTTAATCTTCCGTTTTTTTGAACCATGCACGTTGCGTTAGAATTTAACTCCCCACATGGATTGTGAATCATCCATTTGAGTACGAGTTCTCTTAACTCTAAGTCATGATTTCCAGGTATTTCGGATGAAACCAAGTCATCGAGCTCTTCTGCTTGATGGATTTTGTCATCAGATGACATAATAACAAGCAAATGCATATGCGGTAACCCTCTTTTCTGAAACTCTATAGTATACACAAAGGCTGCTATTTTTCCAAAGATCTGTTTTTTATCCAAATCCTCAATCATTTGATCAAATTTTAGCTTAGCTACTCGAGCTACGATATCGGGACGACTCTGTGGAAGCTGCTCCAAGATTGTCCTGTCTTCTAAGTTCATTTGCAATGCCTGTTTTATTTCCGGCCAGTTAGGATTAGATGTCATCGTGATAAAAAGTCGGTGATCGAACAATAGCCATTGCATCTTCAAAATTTTCTGTGTAATATCGAGTAGAGCCAGGAAACGAGGAAGGTAAAATAATCTTTTCACCAACAGTGGCATTTTTTGGCTAGTTCGTTAATGAGACATGTTACTCCCGTATATTGTTCTGCGAGTATCTTGTTTTGATTATACTTTATCCATTGAATACGATCACGCTCTACGCGAATGTATGTGTCCACTAAATATTGTTGAAATAACCTCCCACCAAAATGAAGGGCATTAAATGGAATTTCTTGCAAATCTGGTCTTCCTGTTGATGTTGCATCCATTTAATGTATTCTGGTCGAAAAGACAGTCTGTATTGTGCGAGCTCCAGCCGAGTTAAATGATTGCGGCTAGCATATGGCGTCTGCAGCGGCAAATCCACACTATACCCATCTGTGCCAGCCGGGTAAAATAATGAGTAAGTAAATGGTTCGACTCGCTTATCAATATTTTTCAAATAGACAATGTTTTTGTTACGCTGGTGAACAATCATTTCGTTATCTGGAAAACTCTGATCCGCATTAAGTGTAAACACTGCACAAACCTCATTACAGACAGGTATATTATATCTTCCGCGATCAGCCTGCTCTGGCTGTCTAAACAAAAGCTTAACGTATGGTGGAGATATACCTTGGGCAAAACTTAAACGATTTATGTCCTCTACATCGCGCATCATTCTGTAACCCTGTACGTAGCCATTGCGCCCGAATAATGTACTCCAGTAACTCCATTAAAGATGAGCTAATTCCAGAATTAAGTGGATGATTAACTCTTTCATTAACAGCATCATCAGGATCTAAAAGTATAATTGGCCATGCAGCGGCCGTTCAAAGACACCTTCATCGTTCTGTGTCGGATGAGCTGCCATATTCATTTTATGGTACACTTGTCCGCAAACAATGAAACTATAAATGCCACGACTATTGATTGTTCTGTCATCTTCCACGTTAAAGACGCCAGCAAAAGATGCGTTAATGCTTCTTATCTTTTTGTGAAATTCTTCCGAATGTGGATGGCGTTTCAAAAAGAGTCGTACTAATTCATTTGGAACTTTAGGTGGCTCAATTAAAATTCTGCCATGCAAACAACAGTCACTAAAAGAATTTCTATTTATACGATTAGAAACACGTTCTTCAGGAAAATGCAATGCACCACAATGGATACACAAAACTTCAAAAGATCCTAAGGCGTGATATAGCTGATCCGCATTAACGGCACATTTATATGTTGGTAAATAATTACTTTCTAAAGCTCTGCGGCGTCTTATGTCTCGACGTCTTTGTTCTTCTAACCGGTGCTCTCGTTGTGCATCACTTTCAGTTGCCACACGGTGCGATGCACGTAGTCGTAAGTCTTCTAAGCGTTGCTCACGCACTTCGTTACTTTCACTGGCCAAACTTTCTGATGCACGCCGTCGCTGGTATTCTAAGCGTTGCTCGCGCTGTTCGTTAGTTTCCGTGGCCACACGTTTAGTAGTACGACGTCGTTGGCCTTCTAGGCGTTGCTCGCGCTGTTCGTTAGTTTCCGTGGCCACACGTTTAGCAGTACGACGTCGTTGGCCTTCTAGGCGTTGCTCGCGCTGTTCGTTAGTTTCCGTGGCCACACGTTTAGCAGTACGACGTCGTTGGCCTTCTAGGCGTTGCTCGCGCTGTTCGTTAGTTTCCGTAGCCACACGTTTAGCAGTACGACGTCGTTGGTCTTCTAGGCGTTGCTCGCGCTTTTCATTACTTTCAGTTGCCACACGATGTGATGCACGCCATCGTAGGTCTCCTAAGCGTTGTTCACGCAGTTCGTCACTTTCACTGGCCACACGTTGTGAAGCACGCAAGCGATTACGCTCCTGTGGAACATTTAAATCGTAGGATGTTTCTTCATTTATTATTCTAGTCAAATTTTGCAAACATCTTGTTTTAGCTGCACGCGTGGGTCGAGCTAAAGGGAGCGTTTCTTGAACATTAACTTGATTAAATCGATTCTCTTGAAATACCGTACCTAAGTCTTGATTCTGGTCAGAAACCTCGTTAGCTGGATTTTCTTCCAAGTTTTCTTGAGATGAATCTTGGCGATTGAAATTATACGTTTTTCTTGACGGTTTTCTAGGCATATTGTACAGTTATTATATATACAATATACACATAATCTAGGTGTCTAATAAGTTAAACTTAACGTTGTCGAACCACACAGGACGAGTAGCGAGCGAAAATGAATTTTATGCCCAAATTTGGTAATATCACCAGTACGGCACAATGATTGGAAAACAAAATTATTGCATTGTTTCTATTGGATGTAAATTAGATATTTATACAATTCTACAGATGTCGCCCATAACGCATTCAAAATGAAGAAATGTCTAAAATAAATACCTAGCAGGGATTGCCTGATAACTACAACAGATATTTTTTGGAAAGTAAAACATTTGAATACTATACAATGTACCATATCATCCAATAATAAAATATTGCAGGGATTGCCTGATAACTAAAACAGATATTTTTTGGAAAGTAAAACATTTGAATACTATACAATGTACCATATATCCAATAATAAAATATTGCAGGGATTGCCTGATAACCAAAACAGATATTTTTGAAAAGTAAAACATTTTGAATAATATACAATGTACCATATCATCCAATAATAAAATATTGCAGGGATTGCCTGGATAACTACAACAGATATTTTTGAAAGTAAAACATTTGAATACTATACAATGTACCATATCATCCAATAATAAAATATTGCAGGGATTGCCTGATAACTAAAACAGATATTTTTTGGAAAGTAAAACATTTGAATACTATACAATGTACCATATCATCCAATAATAAAATATTGCAGGGATTGCCTGATAACTACAACAGATATTTTTTGGAAAGTAAAACATTTGAATACTATACAATGTACCATATCATCCAATAATAAAATATTGCAGGGATTGCCTGATAACTAAAACAGATATTTTTGAAAGTAAAACATTTGAATACTATACAATGTACCATATCATCCAATAATAAAATAATTTCATAACATTTATTGTCGTTACGGTAATAATTTTAATAAATATTGATGCATGTAGTTGCATCGTATCTAATTGAGATCGTAGTTTATCTTTTAACACAAGATGGCACTCTGTTTCCCATTGAATGGACCACAACTGACGACTGACACATTCAAATTAATATTCCAAAACAACCATGAAAATAAAATAAAACTAATATTGAGGTTATTTTTGATAAAATTAATTTAAAAAAGCAACCGGGAAGTGGATCAAATTTAACGGATAAAAATTGCATTGTAATAAAAATTAAAAAGCATGATAAAAAGAAAAAATAAAAACCAAGATGCACCCCAGGCTCGAACTCGGGATCTTCTGCACAGAAAGCATGCGTGATAGCCGCTGCTCCACGGCCACTGAAAAGTCCGTGGCGAAATATCTATATATTTAGTAAGTAAGCATTCATATCCCGGTTTTTAATTTTTTTCTTGGAAAATCGCGTTTTCCCGGGAAAAAGACCTATGTAGATGAACTTGAAACACTAAACTTTATCTAAATATATTTTTTTCATGAAAATCGTTAGAGCCGTTTCCGAGATAGCTGGTATATATAAACAAACAAATATACAAGAATTGCTCGTTTAAAGGTATTAGATTTTAAAGAAAATGTATATTTACAGGTCCCTAGTTGGGACGAAAACACATCACTGAATTCTTTCGATAACGAATCGACTATTCGATCGGTTCCATCACGGTGTTCGTAATGCGTGATGTCGTTTAAGCTAATGTTTATGTTTGATAAACCGAGCTCACGTATCCAGCTGCGGCCGAGAAGCGGCGACCCGCCTCCGGCGATGTCGCCCCTATACGAGCAAAGTATTAAATTATTTTCTTGAATAGGTATAAAATTAAATAAGCTTTTATGTAATCGTTCATTGATAACTGAAACTTTGCTTCCTGTATCTATCTCGAAAGTTATAGACACTTTCACAATACGTCACTGTAATACACACGGTTTGTCGTCCTTCCCGTCCACTTTCATGTTAAAAAAACTCACTCTCCTCCGTGTCTATGTTACCGTCCAAATAAAATTAGTTACGCCGCACTACTTTCTTTTTTGTACCGCTTGCAAACGACTTTATTGTGCACATCACTTTAAGATGCCTTCTCGCACCGCACTGATAACAATTAAAATTTCGATAACGACACTTATCCGGCGAATGTTGTCGCTCGCACCTCCAGTGCGCCTCCGTCCCGTAGTCGCGGCGTTGCGTCGATGCCAGCCGACGAATTGCATGCGCGCCACTCGCGCCGCCGCCCTTGTAGCCCTTGTCGGTCGAATTCACTGCCATAGCGCTCGCGCCGACCGCGCCCGATTGCGCCACCCCAACACTGCTAGAACTGCTCACGCCCGAATGCCGCTGACAGCTTCTAAAGCGAGGGCCAATCCTAGTGCTCGCTTATATTCCAAATTTGGTTCCGTAAATATCCGACTTTGCATATTTTCGCTAGCAAGGCCCGAAACGAACTGATCTCTCAAGTTTTCTTCTAAATTTGTGCCAAAATTGCAAGTGGCTGCCAAAGTTTCAAATTTTGGGAGGTAGTGCGACAGATCTTCGCCCGGCCGTTGTCATCGCTGTCGGAAAATATGTCGCTTAGCGATGTCAGACCGCCACGGTTTCAGATGCTTTTTTACGATATCTATGAGATCCACGAATGTCTTGGTCTCCGTTAGGGCTGGCGCGCACAAGTCAACCATGACGTCATACGTCGCCGCCCCGACAACCGTTATTAATGTGGCTACGTGTAACTCATCATTGATACTATTTAAAGCGATGTACTGTTTCACTCGACTTGTATATGCAATATCGAAGGGTTTAATTTTTCCATGTGGCATTATCACTTAATTAAATATTAAATAGCTTTTAATTGTCAATCATCGTCGCCAGTGAGATATGCAAGCAATCAAACGAGGGTTCGGTAGTGTACTGCTTTATTTTTTAAATATGTTGTGACTACCCTACACTACATACATGACACGGTCAATCCTTTCAACCCATCGATTTCTTCTGCTGCCTCCTGAGGCACCTCTTGCAAATGTCATTAGATGACCACGGAATATTCTTGCAGACCCGTCCTAGTTTTCCGACTTCACTGCCGAGGTCGAAAAATTAAGCAATGCCCTTAACGCTTTAGAGGAATAGGAATAGACGCTTAAATCAATTAACCTCCAATCTGAGTGACGCGCACCGGTGTCACTCAAAGGTACCAATACGCGTCGAAACTTCTTGTGACTCCCTACGTCGAGCAGATTTAAGTGAATCCCCGTAGAAGAGTTACGCGCCGATAGTATCACTATGTCGATCAGTCGTGTCCGATGACAGCCCCTTGGCTGACAGTGGAAGCCAATAACAAGCTTCGGGGTTTTTTTGGTCCGTAAAAGTCGGGTGCATGGCAGCTCATAAGGTTTTTTTATCCCCCTCTCCCCATAACAAGAAAACTAAAAAAAAATTGCATTGAACCTGCATTCTATCTGCATTCCACTAGAGTATAGTGTTAGCATATGCTAACATGTATGCAGTATACTCTATACTAATATATGAATGATGATGAATATGAATGATGAATATACAATATACTGATATCAGAAGTAAACTATGCACCTCTATAGACACATAGTGTTTAGAGGTATCATTTCGATAACTTAAGTTGGGGAGCTGCTCCTGCGGCATAATCAGCCGACCAGTATACAAACAAAAAAAAGAAAACGGACCGTTACGCGTTCCATTCTCGTGCGTCCAGTCCATCACACAGAGCAAACCACGAGTTTCTTGCTCATTCTTCTCGAGGTGAATCAGCATTTGGAATGAGTGATAATGTTAATACCAAAACAATTAAATAATGACGTATTGTTACGGGTTTGTTGCGTTCGCGGGGGTTCTAGACTAAACTCAAGGTTCCCGGACATGCAGTCTATGTCTGTGAGAAACAAGCTATTATGAACAATTTCTTAATGCACATCATTAGGCCAGGCGTCGGAGGGACGACGCACGGGAGAATAAGACACTCACTGCACAGGCACCGAAACGTATACATTTATTACCAGCATTAATTTGAATATTTATCAAAATATTATCAAAATTTAACGAAGATTTCCAAATTTCAACCTTTAACATTGGTGACCCCTAATTCAATATTTTGGCTACTATTTCCAATTTATCGACGAATTTTAATCGCCGCAACGCTTTTCACCTACAAGAAACTCAAAGCAAATTGGACAAGAACGAAAATTGGAACTACTCGTACTTTGACTTGCTCACTGGTAAGCCAGATGGAAGACCTAGTACTTTCTATACTCGATTATAGAATTATAAATATTCCTTTTTAAAATTAATTGGACATCGAATATTTCATTTTGCTGTATTTACGAACACTAATCATTTCAGAAATTGTCATTATTAATGTGAATTGTGACCCTATTGGGCTGCAGCGGCGGACTAACAGGGGGGGGCGGAAGGGGCGGCTCGCCCCGGGCCTCCGGTCTTGGGGGATCCCCAAATGCCTCCGCATTCCCCTAATCAAATCCTAAACAAGACTTTAAAAATGTGTTTAGTACCTACATAATTTCATCAAGATCAAAACACTACAGCCATCTAGACTTTTTACGCGGTGCTAATATTCTTTTAACTTGGCTGAACGCGTCCAATACGTTGGGGGAATTCCTGTCTTTGTAGTGGGTACTTCCCCAGGAATTTCTGAATGAATGAAGTGCAAATAATTTATTCCTGTACGCCTACATTTATATTCTATTTACGACGAAAAATAAACATTGGCCTCTTAAAATATATTAAATTTCATTACGTTGATATTTAATAGTTTATTAGGGTGTTCTGATATTTTCGCGAACGGATAAGCCTTTTTTCAAATTGTAAAGAAATAAACGCAATCTTATCCGTTCAGACATTCAGCAACAGCTGGAAAAATATGTACTGGATATAGCGTTGTGCAGGGCTCAAGGCTATGACAATGCCGCGTTAATGTCAGGTGTCCATGGAGGGGTGCAACGAAAAACCCGAGAAGTAAATCCAAAGGCACTGTTCAGTCTTTGTTCTAATCATTCCTTAAAAGTCAAGCCCCAACAGTTAAGGAACAATGCTCTGTAGTGGGAAGGCGCTTTATTCCTGAATGAATCAGAAAATAAATGGCCACAATACACATCTTACAAAATCATTACATTACCCGAAACGATAGTTAGCCTACATATACAATGTAACACAAATTGATTACTTTTTTGAGATACTCAAATCTTTTCAAATCACAAAGAATACTTTCCTATGTCTTCCGATTCATTAATAGTTTAAAAACGAAAGAAAACAATGTGCAATGGTCCACTCACGTCTACTGAATTACAAACTTCCCGACGTATGTTGGCTAAGCTTTCACAAAGAAATTCCTTTACAGAGGACATTCATTCATTATCAAAAACTGGTGCAATAAACCGCAAATCCAGAATATTGTCATTAAATCCTATTTTAGATAACAAAGATTCACTACTAACAAGGACGTATGCAAGGGTCACCCGTTCCGTATGACAAAATACTCCCTATTTTAATCGATTCCAAACATCTCCTTGCCAAGCTTCCTTTGCGAGGGAACATCTTCGGCTTCTGTATTGTGGACCGCAACAGTTGTTATATTCCATACGCGAACGTTTCTGGCCTACTGAATGTAGAATTCTCGCCACACAAACCGAAAACTAATAAGGTCTGTGTACAAGAATAAAGGGTAAAACTATTCAACCAATAAAGAGAAACTTACTTCAACCTCATGTAAGTCCAGCCTTTCCATTCGCAAACTGTGGCGCCAACTTTGCTGGCCCATTTTATATATCCAGTCGCAAAGCTTATGGTTTTAGGTCAACGAAGTGCTACTAATGCATTTTTGTATGTTTTTCTACGAAAGATCTGCATCTAGAAGTTGTAAGTGATTTGAGAACAAACGCTTTGATATTGTGCCTCCATCGATTTATTTCCAGACGTAGAAAACCAGGCACCATATTTTACGGCAACGATAAGAATTTCGTAGATGCAAGTAGTGACTTGAAAAGAATTTAAAAGCTACCAATGGGTCTGTCACTGATGTCTTTGACAGTGAAGGCATTGATTTTAAATTAAACCCAGCTTCCACAGCCAATTTCGGCGGTATATGGGAGGCCGGCGTTAAGTTCGCATAATATCATGTAAAAACAGTCGTTAGAAACTCTAGCTCAACTTTCGAAATTAACAACATTTTTCGCTCAAACCGAGGCAATACTGAATTCTCGTCCGTTAACACCAATGTCTGCGGACCCACCTGACTTTAATCCATTAACGCCGGGGCACTTCCTTATCTGCATGCGTAATCGTCATTACCGTCTCCGATCACAACAAAAAATCTCTTTAAATCGATACCAGCAGTTAGAGCGTTTAAGGCAAAATTGCTAGACCCGATGGTCAGAAGAATTCTTTATTGAGCTACAACAGCGTGTAAAATGGCATCGAAATAAAAGACAAAATGTGAAGGTTGGAGATATGGTGGAGGTCAAGAATGACCATATGCCACCAATGAAGTGGATTTTTGGACGCATCACTCACTAGTGAAAATATACTAAGTTCCCTAGGGCTTTGAAAAACAGCCCTCTAAAGAATGTTTAGTACAGTTTTTTATCCTAAGGTCATAGTTAAATAATCATTATTAAACATCTAGTGTTACTAAAACAGTTACTTCTACACTTTTAGTATACAAAGGAATTTGATTAAAACCACACGCACAATCTAAAAATGTAAGTACCTCACATCGCATAATCGGGTTATTTGGTCGGATATAATAGGTAATATCGGGAACTGTGTTATTTTTTAAATAATTTATCAATTTTGAATTATTAAATTAGTTAACAACTGATCTGCACCGTCTCGATTCTTTACAACTGATATTAAGCTCATAAAAGTGAACTACTTCGACGAATAATTTTGTTTTCGAACATTTCATTTATTTTACTACATAATAATTGCCTTTCATCAGAAGAAAGTCTATAAAGTTGACACTGAACAGTTTTAATCAGATCTATAAGGCATATCTGGAGTTCGCCAGTAGTAATTCGAGTGCGTGGTAACCCAACCTAAAAATTGTTTGATACTCTTGAAACAATTACATTAATCTCGTTTTATCATTATTCACTAAATCCGAGTCGACCTTTTCATAGTCAATTAGTTTTGGAAAAAAAAATACAATCAACAGTTTCGATTAATTTGATATTCGAAATAAATAAGTATATGAGTGATTTCGTATTTTCTAATTATTTCAAGTTCCATTGCTAACTAACAGTTGTAACATAAAAAAAATGTCAACTGTCTACCTATTACGGTTCAAGAGATGTTGGACAGTTGGCTAACAAACAGACAGATGGAGGACGGAGAATTAGTAATAGAGTCTTGCGACAACCTTTGGGTACGGAACCATAAAAACGACGAAGAATAGCCTGGAATGGGAAAA